>JAVXUP010003012.1:0-92490 GCA_033070095.1 Escallonia herrerae | reverse complement strand
TAGCCCGATTCTCACAGGAAGTGGCCTCACTTCCACACTCATATAGGCGAGTCTATCAATGATGCTCTCGTAACTATTACATCTGACCCGTATGAGCTATAGAGCTCATTAAGAGATCACAATGAATCTCAAAATCCAAAATCGTTACGAGAAACATGTACTTACACCATAGGAAGGAACATTGTCATAAGACAAAAGTAGTACATGTATAACACCAGTCGCTCTATAATTCGTTGGTCTCCTTACCTAATTCTTGGGATCTCCAGTCCCTAGGAGGTTATATCCTTATAGGTGACTTATACATTCTTGGGCTTAAGTCCCGTCCCTTTATGTATACCAGATCTTTTCTCTAGCTAGAGCTTTTGTAAGTAGATCAGCGAGATTATCGCCTGATCTCACGTAATTAATATTGATCGCACCCTTACTAAGGTATGATCTCACAGTACTGTGTTTTCTTCAAACAAATCTGGATTTTCCATTATAATACTTACTCTGCACTCTGCCAATTGCTGTAGTGCTATCACGTTGGATCAAGACAAGTGACACTGGTTTTTTCCAACATAGGCATCTCAAACAATAGATCACGTAGTCAACCTGCTTCTCCACTTGCCAAACCCAAAGAAATTAGTTCAGCTTTCATGGTGGTTTGGCAATTATCTGTTGCTTCTCGAATCTCCAACATACAGCTCCACCACCTAATATAAACACATAACCTATTATTGACATGGAATCTCCAGATTGAGAATTCCAATTAGCATCACTAAAACCTTCAAGAATAGCTAGTTGCCTTTGATACATCAAGCCATGGTTAATCGTTCTTTTAAGATAAACCATAACACTGTACATGGCATTCCAATGTTCAAGACTAGGTTTACTAGTAAATCTACTAAGAACATCAACAACGTATGCGATGTCAGGCCTTGTGAAATCAGTAGCATATCTAAGACTACCAATAATAATTACATATTCTTTTTGATTCACAACATCAACATCAAGCTTAGTAGGATATAAATGATTTTGAGGATCAAAAAGAGTGCATGCAGTTTTGCAATCAAAATATTTGTATTTCCTCAAAATGTTCTCAACATAATGAGCTTGATCAAGAAATATGCCATCACGAGTTCTAGTAATTCTCATGCCTAGAATAACATTAGCTTCACCCAAATTATTCATTTCAAAATTCTTTTTCAATGAAGATTTGGTGAATTCAATAATTTTCATGCTAATGCCAAAAATTAAAAGATCATCCACATACAAGCAAATGATAACATGCTCACGATTTTCAAATTTATAGTTGATGCATTTATCACTTTCATTTTCTTTGAAATCACTAGGTAGAACACATTGATCGAATTTATCATGACATTACTTGGGAGCCTGTTTCAACCCATATAGGAATTTAGTTAACTTGTACACCTTGCTCTCATGCCCTGGTTGTACGTAACCTTCTAACTAGTCCATATAAATCTCTTCTTCCAATTCTCCATTTAGAAAGTCTCTTTTGACATTCATTTGCTGAATGTTTAAGTTATGGATTGCTGCTATAGCAATTAAAAGCCTAATGGATGTTATTCTAGTGACCGGCTAGAAGGTATCAAAAAAGTCAATATCCTCTCGTTGTTTAAACCCCTTTGCAACTAACCTTGCTTTAAACTTGTCAACTGTACCATTAGATTTAAGCTTTTTCCTTAGAATCCATTTACAACCTATGGATTTACAACCTGGAGGTAAGTCAACTAAGTTCCATGTTCTATTAGCCATTAGAGACTCTATTTCATCATTTATGGCTTCTCTCTAAAGGTCAGAGTCTGGTGAGGATAAGGCTTCTACTAGGGTAATAGAATTTTCTTTAACATTATATACAAGGTAGTCAAGGCCAAAGTCTTACTCTACCCTTGCACGTTTGCTTCTTCTATGTTCTTCGTTTCTTATACTAGGAGGTTGTGAGGAACTTGCCTCCTGCAAGATGAGGTTAGGATGATCCTATGGCTTCAGTTTCCTAACCCCACTATCTTTGGATTTGTAAGGAAACTTATCTTCATAAAAAATAACATCCATAGATTCAACCACAACATTGTTCTCAAGATCAAGACACCTATAGGCTTTACTATTAAGAGCATAACCCATAAAAAATGCAACGTGATGCTCTAATTCCCAATTTGAAAATTTTCATGTCAGAAATACTCACATAGGCTAAGCAACCCCAAACTCTAAGGTGTTCTAAATTTGGTTTTCTATTTCTTCACAACTGATAAGGAGTTTTGAGAATTTTCTTTCTAGATGTTCTATTAAGGACATAGTTTGAAGTCAAGAGAACTTCACCCTAAAGATTTTTAGGTGCACTAGAGCTAGCAAGCATGGCATTAGTTAAATTGATCAAGTTTCTATTTTTCCTTTCAGCCATGACATTAGAGGCTGGTGAATAAGGAGGGGTAGTTTCATGAACTATCCATAAAGATTGGATATATGTGATAAGGCCTAAGAAGTCATATTCCATGCCTCTATCACTTCTCAATCTTTTTATCTTCCTATCAAAATGATTTTCTACCTCCTTGATAAACACAGTAAGCATTTCAAAAGCATCACTTTTATTTTTCATGAGATAAACATAACAATATCTAGAAAAATTATCAATAAAAGTGATAAAGTATCTTTTTTCCACCACGTTTCAAAATGCCTTCAAATTTACATATATCTGAATGAACTAGCTCTAGTAATTGAGAATCTCTTTTGACTTTGTGCTGATGTTGTTTAGTGATTTTGGTCATGCTACAAAATTGACATTTCTCAAGTTCATTATGAAACTTAGGCAAAAGTCCTATGTGACTCAAATCTTTAAGATATTTTCCATTTATGTGACAAAGACGAGCATGCCAAGTTTTCACATAAGACACAAAATAAATAGAAGTAGAAGTTTTATTCATTTCAACGTTGAGTTTAAACATACCATCACATGCATAGCCTTTACCAACAAACATACAGTTCTTTGGCAGAACAAATTGATTGGACTCGAAAGTTTGCTTGAGAAAGCTTGAGTTGTGTTTAGAAATCAGAGAAGTGAGCTAAAGAGAAAGCTTGAGTTGTGTGTTCAAAAGTGAGGAAGATGTCTTCTTTTATAGGTGAAGAAAAAGAGCTGTTGAAAATCTGTTACAAAGAAATAGCTCCAAAATTCATTTCAGAAATAATATGTTTCAATAAGAAATATGATTGTTGTGTGATAAAAGAAAATGGGATTGTTGGAGAGTAATGAAGAATATGACCGTTCCCCAACAACTATATTATGCAGTATTCTATCTCCCCCACATGTCCTTCCCCCGACGAACGTGCGAGTCTTAGACTCAAGCACATCTTACTAAAAGGCCAAGGTGCATCATCTTATATACTCTTTAAAATTCTTTACAATGGTCAATGCGGGACAAATACTTTCCAAAAGTTTAAGTATGTAGGAAAACATTTCCTTACCATTTTCAAGCAGTATGGGACTAAAGCACTTATAGTTTATTCAAAACTCTAATGTTTTTTCTCAAAACCATCCTTGAAAAGAAAAGCGAATTTCTTGTTAAAATACTCCAACACCTTCTCCCTATATTTGTGGAAAGAATTTTTCAAATAACTAGTATGGACTAACTATTTATACAAGAGATTTTAGCACACCAAATCTCCTTTTGAAATCCCTCCTACAATTTGGCAAATACATCTCATCATAGTCCAAACAAGTAATTTGGCGAAATGTATTTTCAAATCTTCTGTAAAAGTGAAATTCTCACTTCAATTACCTCATCCAAACATACTCTAAGAGTATGCAATTGGATCAGGTTTGAGTCTTATGGAGGGTCAAATAATTACTCAAAGAGTATGTAATCACATGGCCAATAAGTACAAAGATTTTCCAAAAAGTTGTTTTACTAGTAGCAACACAATTTACCTTTAGCATTTTTAATTTATAGTCTCTCTATTCTTAAGTTGGGCATCATTCTTGCGATATTTTACCATACATCAATAACACATGAACAAATCAAAATAACAAAATTTTGCAGAAGTCACACAAGCAATGGAAAGATGAGCAATATCATAGGTTCTGTCATAATCTATCCTAGATATTAGCTAAAGGAAGGGGACACTTATATACATGAGGGGATAAAATGTGTAAGTTTAATTTTGAGACTACGATTGGGAAAGCAATTGAAAAATAATACATCTTTTCAAGTTTACATTTTAAAAAATTTGGTGCTACAAACAGTAGTCCGGAAATAGAGGCTACACTCCCAATTTAGCGATAAATAACCCTATGCAAAGTGTAATCATCGGTATTTTGAAGATGAAAGCTTTTTACTGCTACCTGGGTTGTAGGAAGTTCTTACAATCTCCCATATAGCGACAATTGATGATCTCTAAATTTATTTAGTGGCTTTTTGATGAACACTTTCAGTGACAATTTTTAACAACATTTGTTTGCGTCAATAAAAAAATTCACTAAACATATTTAACAACGATGAATTGTCGCTATATTGGGATTATAAGAATCTTTCTATAACCCGAATAGTAACAAGAATTTTTCATTTTGAAGATACCTTTTAACAACACTTATTTAAATGAACAGTGGTTAACAATTACTAAATGTTGGTGCTAAAAAGTTGATTGAGAACCTTAGCCTAGAACAATGACCTGCAAGACAAAGGACAAGTGACTGCCAGGTGAAGTCCCAGTAGAGAACTCTCCGATGCTTAAATCAGAGTGCAATTACATGATATGAAATCTAAAAAAGCATGAAAGACTGTATGTCTATGTGTGTAATTACCTGCGTACTTAGTAGTAGTCCTCTTTATATAGCTGTAGGTGGAAGACCCATAGTAGGACCAGGCCGTCGGCCAGATCTGTCAGGACCTAATTAAGATCCTTGAAGATCATGTTGCAATCTTTGATGACTCTTTTAAAGTCCTAATTCTTGATAAGATAATTATCAATCCCGTAAGTTGACCTAGTTTTACTGGAAATTCTGAGTGTCCCCCAATTATTGGGAGTTTATATTTGATTTATATCATAAGCCCCCATTTTCTAATCCAAAATGTTTGGCTGAACATCAGATTCGTAAGGGTATCTTTCATACATTTGTTGGGGTATACAATATTTCTCTACTCCATGTGCTCGGACCTAAGCTCTCGAGAGCTTAAGCCATGGAATTTTGCCCAAGTAGGGTGTTTTAACTTTATCTTTTGAGAGCTAGGTCTTTGGATTATCATTTTTAAAGAAGAAGAATCGTGGAATCTTTTAGAGGTTGTGCCCCCATAATATCCTCTCAGAGGAGAGGATGCAAAGTTGTGCGGGCAAGTTATTGCATGTGCTTGTACAAGTTTGCCTACCTAAGTGTTTCAATTCCCCTTGAGAGCTTTCACTTGACAATGTAGCTTTAATCGCTCCGTTGAAGCGTATTTGTTGCAAATGTATGTTCTTTAGCTTGGGTTGACCACACCATGCTTGCGTTTTACTTTGAAGTGAACTTTTATCATCAGCTAAGAGCTGGCAATGAAGCCTCGCACTCATACTTGGCTAGGTTTTGAATTGAGAAAGAGTGGTAGGGGTGATGAAGTCCCACAGAGTGCTTGGCCGTTTTACGGGTTAGAGCTATAGCTAAACCATTTGGATAGAGCTGGAGACCGCCCTTAGGGGCTAGTGGAATGTAGAGTTCTAAGTAAGTGCCCTTGAGGCGGATGGAGCACGAAGCTCATGTAATTTCCATTTGGGGGTTTGATGGTACTTAGAGTTCTAATTAATAAGCGCCCTTGAGGGCTGATGTAGCAGAAAGCTCACATAAATGCCTTTGAGGGTTTGATGGAACTTAGAGTTCTCATACACGCCCTTGAGGACTGATGGAGCACAAAGCTCACGTAAATGCCCTTATGGGTTTCATGGAAAATAGGTTCTCATACACGCCCTTGAGGGCTAATGGAGCGCAAAGCTTGTGTGAATACCCATGGGGTTTGATGGAACATAAGTTCTCATACGTGCCCTTGAGGGCTAACAGAAAGCCAAGCTCGTGTAAATACCCTTGGAAGCTTGATGGAACACAAGTTCTCATATGTGCTCTTGAGGGCTAATGTAACACCCGGACCCCAATATATTTTAACGGGTTAGTTAAAGAAATTTAGCGATGATTTTTTTTAAAAATAGCATCAATGCATTTATTACCAATTTTTAGTGACGGTTAATTAAATGGGGTTTAGGTAACAACCATTAAATTATTCTAGTGTATTAATCTATCGTAAATAACTATTTTGGGTCTTTTCGTAATAATAAAAAGTTTTGGGTATAGTTTATAAAATTTCTAAAGTTTAGGTTTTTTTTGTAATTTTCTAGTTTAGGGTTTTTTTTATTATATATATGTACACACACTTTGAGAGAAAGCAGCCATCCTATTCTTTCCATCATTTTCTGAGTCACGGTTGAGAGAGAAAGAGAGATGCAGAGAGAGAGGGCAAAGGGGAAGGAAATAGGAGGTTTTCGACGATCGAAATTATTTATTGGTAAGCGTTTCCTTAGCTTTTCTATCTTGTTCAATTTAATGGATTATGGGATTAAGGGGGAACAGGGAACTCAGCTGTGAGTGAGGTTGAAAGGGATGGGTTGGAATGAGTGTAATGGGTTTAGGAGTGTGTGTGTGTGTGTGTGTTTTTTTTTTGTTTTGTTTTGTTTGTGATTGCAAGAATATGTGTGTGAAAACTGGAAAAGCACCACTGTCGTGAGGCAGTGGGTGCAATGGGTCGACTGTAGTGAGCAGTTTAGGTGTGTATTGTGTGTTTATGTGTGTAGGTGTGAGTGTTTGCACAAGGCAGTCTCAATGAGTGCTTTGTTTGAAGAGTGGGTGTGTCGTGTGAAAAGGGGGAGCGGCTACCATGAAGTGCTTTGTGCATTAAGTATTGGGTAAAGAAGACATCCATGAAGCAATAGCTATAATGGGGGTGTGCGTGTGTATTTTTTTCTGGGTGTATTGAGTGTGTGTTTATATGTTGTGTGGGATATAAGTGTGTATAGTGTGTTGAATAAAAACAAGAAAAAGAGAATACTCACTGCAGTGAGGCAGTGGTGTGAGAAAATTTGAGTGATTGTTTGTGTTTGTGTGTGTGTGAGTGCTGTGTGGGGGTGTGTGTGTGTGTTGTGTACCATGTGAGTGTTGTGCAAGTGTGTGTGGGTATTGAGCAAAGAAGAGAAGCTACTGTCGTGGGGCAGTAGCTTTGTTAGGTGTGTGAGTATTATGTGCATATGTGTGTGCGGGTGTGTTTTGTGTGTGTGGAGTATGGGTCCATGAGTCTAGCGCACATAAGTGTGTGTTGGTGTGAATCTGTGTGTGCAACGTGGTATGTGCGGGTGAAAAAAGTGTATAACTTTGTGTGTTGTGGTTGTATGTGTGCACAATCTATATATATATATATATATGTGTGTGTGTGTGTGTGTGTGTGTGTATGTACATATATGTATATACATATGTGTATACATATATATATATATATGTTTATGTATATTTGTAAACATAAATATATATGTATGTATATACATGTATATGTACATATATATATACATATATATTGTGCATATATATATATATAATCTGGCTAAGAGTCTGAGGTAAGCATAATTATTTTGAAAAAACAAAATGGACAGAGTTTCTCTTTAGTCAAGTAAATGCCATATGATCTCTAAAAATATTACCTATATTTAACTGCTCTTTGACATGTTAAGTTTTGAGATATTTTTCTTTCAATTCACGGAAGACTTTTCACCACTTGAGCATTTTCACCCTAGAATAACTAAAGAGCTTTGAATAAAATTAAAGAGCTTACTTGTAATCTATGAGCGAGAGAGAGAGAGAGAAAGCCAGAAGAACTTCAGAAGAGAGAGAGAGCATGAACACATATGTATATGTATGTATGTATGTATGTATATACATATATATATATATATATATGTACATATATATATATATATATGTATGTACATATATATATATATATATGTTTATGCATGTATGTACATATATATATATGTTTATGTATGTACATACATATATATGTATGTATATGTATGTATGTATGTATATATATATGTATATACATAAACATATATGTGTATATATATATATATATATATGTATATATATATATATATATATTTATTTATATACATATATATATACACATATATATTTATATACATATATATATATATATATATGTATTGGTGGGTGGTGTGATATGTGTGTGAGTATGTTGAATAAAAAAAGGGGGAAGAGAACGGCAGTGGATTTGGAGAGGTATGTATATGTTGTATGATCAATATGTGCTTGTATATATGTGTAAGGTGGGTTTTAGGGTGTGCTTGTGTGTATATATGTGTTTGTATTAGGTAACCTTGGTCCATTAAGTGTAATATAGTTTGTGGGTACAGAGAATAAGGGGAAGAAGAAGAGGATGAAGTAAATTTAGAGTCACGACAGTTTGAGTAATACCATTTGCTTGCACAGGTATACCACAAACTAGCATTAAGTTCGTCGCCTATGTTGGGAGGCGCATGATGATTGTTAGTATATTAAATGTTATAGTAGGATACTTTAGGCTAAGTTAGCGTTTCTGACAAAAATTTGTAATTTTCTGTAATCACATGCATTTTTAATATTTTCTATAATTTCAAATTTGTAAAATCTTTAAATGTCTCTAAAATTCATGAAAAAGTTCTGAAAAAATTAGAGTAATATTCTTATAGTATAAATAAGTCCTAGTTTAAGTTTAAAGTTTTTAAAGTTGATTCGATATCGTTACCGTATCGCATTGAAGTTAGCAAAATGAATAATTTAAAAATAGTTTTAATATCTTATATATTTTTATTTCAATTTCAATAATTTTTTATATATTTCATAGATGTTGCAAAAACTATGGGACTTTATTTTCAGCTAGAAGAAATGATGGTTATTTATGGATTTTTATTGTATTCAAAGAGATTATTTTAATTCAAAAATATTCCAAAATTCAGAAAATTTATATTTTGACTTTTTATAATGTCTTAAGCTATAAAATTATGTTATTATGATTTATTATAAATTTGGGGTATCGTTGTGCATTAAGGAGTGCGGGAATTTTTAGTTAAATTTGTCGTGTGCGGACCCGCTTTGGGTTGCGTCATTCCGGATTGAGGAGAGCACATTGTGGGTAGTTGATACTAGGTTTATAACGTAACGGTGTAGATTTCATTCTAATAAACAAATTACTAATCTAGGTTAATTCAGAGAATTTGAATTGAGGTTGTGTAGCATCGCTTGGCTTGGGTCGAGGTAAGGAATTTCATTTGAACTCTATTTCATCACTCAGCTTTTAAATGTTTTATTATAATAGTTTTATAAACTTTATTGAACTCTGCTTTTATGATTGATATACAAATGTAAGGATTTTCTCTCCGAACCCTACTCATTATTCTAAATTCATGTGTATTAATCTTAATTGTTTCACGAATTTCGTTGAATTATGGTTGATAATTCCATAAAAATATTTGAATTTTGCCCGTGGAACCTTAACTTTAACCTTAAAGCGGTCGTTTAGAATTCTTGTTCATGCTCATTTGTTTTATTGATTCGATTATCATAAAATATTTTGAATTGTGTTTATTTTTTCTCAAAATTAACATGACTTAGTAAATTTGGGGAGTTATAAGAATGGTGCGTATTGTTGGCCTTATAAGGATGGTCTGTTGGTTGAGTTGAACTAGTACCTAAATAGTCTAGTTAGTGTATATATGCATATGTAAAGTGTAATGAGCACTGCCAGTGTGACTTTGCTATAATGTACTGTTCATGTTCAATATCACCTGTATTTGTTTTATTATACCTGAAATGCTTTGAAATGACTATTGATTGAGGAATTGATTTGATACTTGTCCTATGTCTATATCGAAATGCTATGATTTTATTTGAAAATCCTTTCAAAAATTATCATTTGATTCTATATGAAAAATTGTCCGAATCGTTTTTGCTGTTTTTAATCTTTGATCAACCTTATTGAGCTCTCAAAAGCTCACTCTCGTTTGACTTCCTTTCCAAGGTGATAACCAACATTAGGTTGCCTGGGTATGAATTAGAGCCGAGTGAAGGAAATTTGAATTTAAGTTTTAGTATTGATCGTTAGGACCCCTGCGTAGGTAAACTTTTCTAGCTTGTAATTTAGGTTTAAATTCGGTTTACTAATTATGTCCGTACAGTGAGGGTGATATATTAATTGATGGTTTTAGTTGCTCTCACTGACTATTGGTATTAAATTGGTTGAGGTTGAGGGTATTACTATCTTAGTGTGAATGATCGAGCGAGTGTATGTTGTTCTGACTTTTGGGGATGTTTTTAGCTAATAGAGCATAAAGCTTGTGTAAATACCCATGGGGATTTGATGGAACAAAAAGTTCTTGTGCGCCCCTTTGAGGGTTGATGGAACATAAAGCTCCTATGAACGAATGTTTGGCTACCGTCGAAGTATTAGATTCTTGTTGTTATGATGCTAACTGAGAAGGTTAGGCATTGAGGCTGTAATATTGTCGTTGTCACAATATATAAAGCCCTCCTGTCCGAGAAGGCATGAATATATGTAAAGATAACTTTTCAGCCACTATGTAGGGCACAATCACAAGAATACCTGCAGGAGCAATAAAAATATAGAAGACCATAATCTGCCTCCTCGGCTGGACGAGCATATAAAGCTAGAGGACACCCGACTCCGTTTGAGCAAGATGTCACTGACAATTAATATAGAGGACACGAAACCAGTCTGAGCAAGATCTCACTGGTTGATCATTAAAGAAGTTGCTATAGTTTATTGATATACTGATAGGCAACTAGACCCGATTTGCCAATTGCATGAACTTGAGCTTGCAGTTGAACCAGACATATTAGCGACGCTAATCGCAGAAGATAGTGAAGTGCTCTGGTTCACTAGATTCATTTGTAGCACGCGATGTTGTGAATGTCTAACCATTGATAATCGGTCACTATATGACCAAATATATCACAAGATAACATGAAATATCGAGTCAGCAAGATGTTTTAGCAGAAACCCTAGGCATGACTTCAAGTTGTAGGGTGCTGTGAACTGTTCCTTGCTTATAAAGCAGTTTATACGCCACTATTGATGCTACAGGCGCATTTTAAGCCCCTGCAATTAAAAAAAAAGTAGGTGACTGAAAAAATAGTCTTTGGAGCAATAAAGCATATGAAAGTGCAACTATGTCTCTAACATAGAAATTGGAGCGATGTTCGTAACAATACTAGACTATATAGCACTACCCCTACGTTATCTGTTTTCATATTTCTTACCCATCACTTAAAAGGGATGAAAAATTATTATAGTTTTGTCATTTAATTAAAGAGTTTATAAATTTTTTATAGTTAAACCTATTTTAACCGGAATGATACATTATTGAATTATTTTTGATTTATAATACAAATTTTATTATTCCACCGAATTATTTTTGATCCACTGACGAAATTCTCCGAATAAATCTCGAATTCTGTATTATTGCCCATGCCAAATAATTTTCAAATACCAAATTTGTCGCTATGGAATCAGCAACCATTACATGTGAGGAAACATATAACTCTGTGTGTGTGTGTGTGTGCGCGCGCGCGCGCGAGAGAGAGAGATCAGAAGGTATAATCTTCACCTCACCACAGTCACAAGCAAAGTGTCCTTGCATTTAACGCCGAAGTGTTAGCGTTTGACTTCAGACAAATCCTTTGATTGTAAACAAATCCATTTTTCTGCCAAGTTTTCCTCTCTTGATTCTCTTTACAATCTCTTCCTTTGACACAAGTGCTAGCCTCACCTTTCTGGTCTTTCTTATTTTGTCTTTAGCGCTTGTCATTTGCATTTTGCAACCCTTTTTGGGCGACATAAGTAAAAGACTTGTCCGCATCTCGAGTCTCAGCCCCAAGGATGCATGATGTGAAACATCATAAAAGTTTTTGATATTATCACCGCGAGTTAGTATCTATTTAATATCAATCCATGAGGTAAGAAGGGACCTTATGAAAGCCTTGACATGCTGTTCATCTGTGCTCCTATGGCCAACATCCCTTAGCTTACCAATCGTGTTCAACATTACCTTTAGAGGTTCATTTATAGTTTGCTTAGGTTCTTTTGTTTACTCCTCAAACTTAATCACAAGGGTAAGAAGCCGTGTAGTTGAGGTTCCACTAAAAGAGAACTTGAGTTGATTCCATAAGGCTTTGTAAGCCGGAAGTTCATCAAACTTCATAATTAGATCATTTTACAAGCTGCTCAACAAGGTCTAGCATGCATTACGATCTTTCTCATGCCATTTCTGGTCAACAGTATGGTCTCTCAGGGGTCGCCCTTCAGTATGTTCGACCATTTCTTTAGTCAAGTTCTCTTCAAGCTCTTGTTCATTCAGCATGAATTTCATCTTTTCATGTCGTACGTCATAATTATCTCTGTTAAGTTTCTCATCCTTAACGAGATTAGCTATGACATTCTTGGTGGCCATTTGTTCACGACATAGTTTGCGCAAAGAAAATGACATTAATTGTGATACCCCGAAAAATATCAAAAATTAATCTAATCATAAGTTTGATTAATTAAGGGGTGCTATTTTTATTAAGTAGCAATATGTTGGTGATGATTAAGTGTTAGGGAACTAAATAAGGGGTTAGTGTGGTTTTGGGGTTAAAAAGTAATTTTGGAATGTTAAGGAGGTAAAAATATAATTTTGAAAAATATGATGAACGAGATGCATATTTTTATTAATTAGCATCATTTTGATGATGAGTGGGTGTTAGGAAGTGGAATGAGGGGTTCTGATGATTTTGGGGTGAAATTGTAATTTTTTCAAAGTCGAGGGGTCAAAATGCAATTTTAAAAACTTGAGGGGTCAAAGAGAAAAATTTGAAACTTTGCAAAATGTGGCATAACCTGAGGAAAACATGCCATGCATGATGGCCACCTCCTGGTTGCATGAAGCTGACTCAAGGATTGGGAATTATAATATATTTGGGGATAAGATTTAATGGAGTAAATATAAAAGGAAAATGTTGGGGTGAAAAATGCAATTAAGAGAAACTAAAGAACACCAACTGTAGAACCAGAACATGCACAGTGAACGCGGCTGAAAGAGGAAGAAAAAAGAGGAAAAAAGAAGAAAGGAGAGAGGAAAGGGAGAAAGGAAGAACTTCGAATTTATTTGGGTATGATTTTGAACCCTAAATCGCGAAATTATGGAAGAATTGGGTGAAAATTTAGTTGAAGAACATGTGTGACATATGTGTATATATATATTTCGGTTGTGTATGTATAATCAGGGATGGGGAATTTGAATGGATTCTTGTTAGAATCATGTTTATGAGAACTTAAAATGGAGAAAGAAAGGAAACTAATTAGGGTTTCGAAATTGGTGGGAGTTCAGTGTGCGTGGGTGTGTGTTTTAGTGTGTTTTAGTGTGTGTTCTTCAATTTGGTTCATGGGTTTGGATTCAATTGGTTTAATTGTACGAAATTGATGCATAACAATGAGTTTAGGGCATGAATTGAGTGTATTATAATGTGTTTAAGTGATCTAAGATGAGTTTGTGAGAAATTCATGTGTGATTGGAAGAGAAATGTGCCCAAGTATGTAACTGTTGAAGGAGGAAGAAGATAAGTGTGTGTGCGTGAAGGTGAACTAGTGTGTGCGTGCTGATGTGAATAGTGACTGCTTTTGTCACTAAAGATGGAAATTAAGTAATCAGTTTAAAATTAAAATTTTAAAAAAGGTTAGGGTCAGATTTACTCAATGTTTAAAAGAAAGACTCTAGTTATTTTTAGAAGACTTGTATCGTGGAAAAATTATAGATTTTTCCAAGATTGGGAAGAGGGTGAACAGACGCTAGAAGTTTGGAACTTTACTATAAAATTTAAAATATTAAATGAACGCGGTTTTGCTCGAAAATTTTATGGGGACCTTAAGATGTTGATAAGTTTCATTTCTCAAGATTTCGGGTCATTCTAAAGTTGTTAGCTATTTTTGGCCGAACAGGCTTTTAAGAGCTCGGTTCGAATACCGAATCGGAATTTTTGGACAAAATTTGTATAAAATATGTTTTAGCTCAAAAATGATTTTAGAAATTTTAAAATAGCATTTAAAGCGGTTTTGAGATTTTTATGGTACCGAAAACCCTCAGAGGGCATTTTGGTAAATTGTTACCCGGAGATGGGTATTTTGGTAATTTTTTTTGGTGAAGTTTTTCAAAGGACTTTTTAGTCCGGGAAGGGTTGTAAAACACCTGAAAGGTTGTTTTAAAGCTGATTCGGGGTGTTACGGTGATAGTGAACCCTAGGGGCATTTATGTAATTTACCGCCCAAAGGGGGTATTTTGATAATTTTTTCTTTAAAATGCTTTGAAGGACTGTTGGTCTGGGAAGGGGTGTAAGACATCCGAAATGTTATTTTAAGGGGTTTTGAGATGTTTGTTGGGGCGATGGTCGCTAGAGAATATTTTGGTAATTTCTCATAAGCTGAGCATGTTTTGGTAATTTTCTTCCCTTTAAAATCTTTTGAAGGACTATTTGTTCTATAAATTTTGTAGTACATCTAAAAGGTAGTTTTAAAGCGGTTTTGGGGTGTTTGTGGTGTAACGGCCATTAGGGGGTATTTTGGTAATTTGTTATGTTGACGCCAAATTTTAGGGAACGCACATAATCCAACGTTCGGAGTGGTGAGAAGTGAGGAATGATGTTAATACGTCTAAAATGAGGGAAGGTTATTATTGCTAATGCATCGATAAGGCTAAGTTAAGGATCCAGTCATTGGATTGGGTTAACTAGCTGTCATAAAATGCTATGAGCGGTTAAATGGGAAGGGGTAGAATAATGGTTAACTAGATGTCTAACGAGCACGATATTAATTGACTAGGTGATGCAGCTCGTTACGATCAAAGATTGCGAGTTGCTTCGGCTATAAGCCAATCAGGTAAGGACAATGTGGTTCTAATATGCTAATTCATTGTTTGATTAGTGTGCCATGTTGATGACATGTTGAATTCTTGTCGTTATGATTGGACACCAGTAGTCATTGTGACCGGTATATGCATATTTGAATTGTGCTATTGAGGACTTAGGGTAAAATAAATTCTCTTGGTCCGCCTGTTGATGGAATTTAGTGAGGATAATGGTTGTTCTAGTATGCTATGATTCGATTCAATTTGCATACTCGAAGTTGATGATGATGATGTTGCGTACGGGTTATCGTGTGTTTGTTGTGAGATGTCGGCAGTCATTGATAGACGATATCTCTTCTCTTTGAGAACACCATTAAGGACTTATGACAAACTTCTCTCGAGTCTGCCCTGTCATTGATGATGATGCTGTAGAGGTCGTTACGTGTTGTTGTGAAATGTCGGCACTTATTGGTAGTTGATATTTCTCTTATGTAAGAACGTTGTTGAGGGCTTGAGGTAATCTTTTCCCAAGTCCGCCCTGTTGATGATGTTGGGTTGAACTCTTGTTGTTAGGTCTGAACACCGGTTGATCTTCTGATCCGGTATTCCTTGTTGAGCTGTGTTGTTGAGGACATAAGGCAGAATAAATTTTCCCTTAATCCGTCCTGTTGATGAAGTCCTATTGCTTGGCTGTAAAATGGTTAGGGGAAAGCACTCTAGATGAGTTCCCTTCCTGTTGACAGTGTCTCTTTTAATTACTTGAGACTGAGATGAACATCCCGTAAAATGGGACATCTATATGAGGAGGATGGCCTATGAAATATGATCACTGGCAAAGAGGATGTAGGCGCGCGAGTCAAGTATGTCATGTCTGGTCGAGTCTAAACTGTCGTATCTAAGTTACATTGCATTTGATTTTCTTCTAATGTTAATGATTTTAATGACTTGTATTTCTTTGATGTTTATCTTTTCAATTTCTTGTTTTAGTGTTCACTTGCATAGTCGCTCAGTCAGTCAATCTTCTTCATGAAGAGGTGGCAATAATGTTGTTCTGTTGGGCCTTAAAGCCGCTCAGTCTAACGAAAGAAAAATTATCGTTTGACAAGTTATGTTGATGCTAAAATTTATTGACTATTCTTGATTCATTGTTATCGTTGAGATGATTATTATTCCTCTGAGTCTCTTGAATCATTTGTACGCGATACTCCTTGTGTTGTCTTTACTGGGCGATTTGTGCTCATTCCTTATGTTGTATTGTGCAAGCTATAAGGTCGATCAAGGAGAACCGGCCTCTAGAAAATGGAAGAGAAACAAGCTAGAAAAGTTGAGCAAGGGGATAAGTTTTGTGAGGTAAGACAAGCTGAAAATGGTGAGATAAAGATTGAGCTGTGAGATAGGTTGAAAAGAGTCACACGACTACAGTCGTATATTCGGATATAACCATTCATGTTGTTTAGACACGTGAAAGTCTTCCGCTGCAGTATGATGTGTGTTTGTGAGAAATTTTTGTAAGGACGCATTTTGGAGCGTCTATTAATGATGTATGAGTATGAGGACGTAGTTGCTCTGTATTCAGCACAGGGTTTTGAATGTAATTATGGTCAATAACTTAGCCTAGTGACGTCACCAGGGTGTCGCATTAATTATAGATCCTTTATTTATTTCAAAAAATTCAAATGAAAATATTATCCTTCCTTACATCATGAAACCAAAATTTTGCTAAGCTCATAATCATCTCCCATTTGTGTGAGTTGAAAAAATATTCTTCAAGTAATTTTTGCAGTAAATATCATATTATATAATCCACGGTGTAATAAACCATCCACATGATAATTCAAAACAATATAAAGTTGCACCATACAAGAAGGTGCACGTGGATTCCAATGAGCCCTACTGGTATTCTAAAACTTATGCTAAGAAATTTCTAATTTGAATATCGTGCGTGCAAAATTACATCTACGTACAAAGCTTTCTAAAAAGATACAGTAAATTAATACATCATCTTTAAGAATCCTACAACAAAACTAATCCATAATAAAAGGATTCTAACGGAACAAATATACCACCTCATCTACCACTCTGACCGCACTTTTGAAATGAATAATGTTCTTTGATCAAGAGCAAGCTTTTAAAATAGCAAATCATGCAACTCCAAAGTTAGTGTGCCCATGAAGCCTCGACACTGCAAAAGATGATAAATGACTAACCAAAACAATCTTCAATACTAGACTTATTCACCCCATTAACATAAGCCACTCCATGTTTTATTGTTTCGTTTTATTGTTGTAAATGAGATTTACTGATGGCTAAGTTGCTTGGCCTTTACTTTCCTTGTTTCTGTTTCTTTTGCTTGGCAATGTTGAACTTTAGCTAAATTACACTCGGTACCTTTGAGTTTGTCATAATACATTTGCTACACCTCCATTTTGAAAATTACACCAACACCTCCCACCGTAAGATTTGGGTGGATGATGTTAAATTTTTGGTTGAAGTTGATTTAATTGCCCTTACATGTGGAACGGATTTTCAAAAATGTTGAACACTTTTCAGAAACCTATTCCAAACACTTGCCTATAAGCACAGCACCCATCATAAACCCACCACCACTACAAACATGCCACCTAGTGATTCCACAGCAACAAACCCACCGCAACTACCACAAAGGAGATATAGAAAGTGTGCAATGGTTATTTCATAAGATTCCATGATGCATATGCTGTCATCTTTATGGTAAAAGACTATGATCTAACTGCTCGATGCAAAGATTAAATGAGTTTGGACCGAGTAAAGGTATTTTCAAATTCGGTTCGCTAATTTCCAAGCTTGTTTGATCCCTACTCATATTCATTATGAGCCAAATCTACGTGTTTGAACATGGCTCGAGTTCGTTACTAGAACACGCGAGCTCGACTCAACTTGTTCGTGAACCAAGTTCAGGCTTCTGACTCAAATCTTTCAAGAATTATGAGTAAATTAGAAAATAGAGAAGGTAAATATTAAAACCTCCACTGTACTCAAAATGATATAAAAATTATTGAGACCTGCCATCGACCACATTGGTTGGAGATTGACAAAGATTTAAAATTCAAGTCACTAGATCCCAAATTTGTTCCTCTTTTCTTGTGTTTTACGTATGCACAACTGTGAAAGCGAGCAAGCGCGCGCGCGAGCATGTGTGTGTGTGTGAGAGAGAGTACGTGTGTCTGTTGAGAAAGAGAGCAAGTTTGATGAGAGATACAGAAAAGATGTGCACCTCTTAGAAGTTAAGAATAAGGATATTAGGGTTTGGTGGAACAAGGATATTAGGGTTTGGGGGTTGGTATTGGACTTGGACTTTGCTTAGCATGGTATGGGCTTGGCCTATCTTATAAGTGGGCTTTGTTCTTAAATTTTATTTTACATGACTATAAGTAAATTATAGCGCTTTAATCATAAAATTATTTATTTGTTGTACGAACAATATGCTCACGAACACAATTGTGAACATTTTAAAAATGTTCATGCTTGGTTTGTTTAATAAACAAGCTCTAAAATGATGTTCATGTTTGGTGTATATATTATACATTGGTTTGTAACGGCTATTAATTTATATCCCAACCCTTAACCTATCCGACCACTACAAACATATCACCACCAACAATCCCACCAAACTCTGTCGATTCCTCCACTATAACCTGATCACCACCGACAAAAACCCATAACCCCACACCCACCATCATAAACCCAGCACCACCAATACAAACCCAAGGCCGTAGATACCCCCCACCAACCATTCCACCACCCAAAGACCCACCATCACAAATCGATCTACCAAAATTGACCGATCCCTTCCACACATTATTTTCAAAGGCGTCTAAGGCACTTACCTCTGGCGTGAGGTGACTTTAGGTGACACTTACCTCTGGCATGTTGCCTTGCCAATAGCCAGGCAAGGTGACCCTAAATAGGCATATGCCTATCTAGAAATGGCATGAGGTGATAAAAGGCCTAAGGCGGCAAAAAGGCATGCCCGGGTGAGAAACCTTAACTTACAAGGGTGAAAGAGTTTTAAAAATTAAGTCAAAGGGTTAAACATCTAAAAAATCAAATAAAGAAAAGGAAAGAGAAACTAAATTAATTCCTAACCCAAGATCGATTAAAATCAAAGCAGCCACGGCCTCCAAGAAAAGGCAAAGAAGAAGAGTACCTCTTTCTACTTGCGACCTAAATTTTGACATATGTTTGTCTTTATACTTTGCTTACGTCGTCTCTTTTCTTCTTTACTCCCCTACCTCCATCTTCTCCTTTCTTCTTTTCTTTCGTCTATTTAATTATCAGTTTTCAGCTTTGAACTTTTCTCCTTTCCGATGAAACCACACAACAAATATAAACTATACTTGCTTTTTATTTTTGCAGTTTTTTTTGGATGAGGATGTTATTTTAATCACCAATCTCTTTTATTTTTTTTGGTAAGTCAACGTCTATTGAACTATGTTTTTGTCTTTGTTGGTTCCTTTGTTTTACTTGTCAACTCTTTAATATTTTTAAGCGAGGGATGTTTTAATATGCTATATTAATACTTGTCGTTTTTTGGGTGACATGGTGTCAAATGATTTTGTTAACCCTACGGGGTTATTTTATTGGTTTCAGATTTTTTCCATATTATTTTCATTATAAACATATTTCTCTTATGCCCTTTCTTCCGCAAAGATAGCCTTATAACGCTTCTTAAGACTGATGTTCGGCTTTGACAATAATGCTCCCACCAACACAACTTAACACCACCACCCAATTTCACCAACATTAACCCACGACCCATTTTCACAACCACCATGCAAGATATACCATAAACCGACTCTGAGGTGGAGGCATAAGAAATGGGCTGGTGTCGGTTTTGGTGGTTATTGGCAGTGGAACCCTTGGTTGTGGTCTTTATTTTGGAGCTTGATTGAATTGCTTAGGTGGTGTTAGTAGGAGAATTTTTGGGTTTTCAAAATATTTTGACTTGGAATTTGATGGGAAGATAACTGAAGGGGGTATGTAACCTGTAGAAAAAAACATTAAGGGGTGTCAATGTACTTTTTCAAAACGGAGGTGGGTAGCGAGACTATAAAAACATAAACTTAGGGGTGCTAACTGTAATTTACCCTTGAACTTTAATCCGTCTGGGCATGATGTTATTCTTTTTGTGCTGGAGTTACTCTCCAAATATTGAACTTTAATGGGCTTGGACACGAGGTTACGTAGTGTTGTTAAAAGTATATCTTCGTGTATACTTGTGCAGAAAATAAGGAAGTACGAAAATACTGAAATGTAGTTTACTAAACAAAACAAACAGTATTAACGATTAAAATTAACTCACAACAAAATCATGTAAACAGCAATGGAGAACCGATGCGTGAATTTGATTCACTGTCCTTAAGACTTTATTAGTCCCGCAACGGTGCTAACGGTCTCCTGACGAAAAGCCTCCCAGGATACAACTGTAGTACGTCTGGAAATAGGAGCACTCCAAATTTGCAGACCCAGCGAACCAAAACTATGGCACAGAACTCTTTCGGACACAGGAACGAGACAACATAAATATTGCAGAATTCAATTTCGGGATGAAGTGGTTAAAAAAACTAACTTCTGAAAACTGACTCGTTTTTATACACAGAGTATTCACGGGGGGGTGCAACTCAAAACTGTTAAGCTGGAAAGGTCACAACTTTCTGGAAAAGAAAATAAATAAATAAAATTTATTTATTTAAACTATTTGTCCCAAAAAGATTAAAGCCTGATGGGCCCAAGCCCAAGCCCCGGCCACGGACCGGACGGGGACGGGGCGGGCGGCGCGCGCGTGTGGTGGACCTTAGGTCAACCTAGGTCCTCCCTCCTTACAAAACATGGGTACCCCCAAAGGGCCCAACCCTTAGCTCAAGGCTAAGCCTTATAAGGAGATAACTTGGCTTTATCTCTTCTATGCGGGATACTCTTTTCCCTTCAAGGTGAACCACCAACTTTAACTTCAATTTTCTCATTCATCTCTCATTCATTTTAAACATGTAAATATACCACAATCATCTATTCCAATAGAGGAACATGAATCAATTTGTTCTTAACCAAAATATGGTTTGGAACCAATTTAAAAGTTGAGTCAAAGTTGCTTCTCCAGCTTATCCACAATGGGTTTAAAACCCCAATGCCAACAATCCCCCACATGAATAGAAAATTGACTAGACACTATACGCAAAGAAACACTGACACAAGAAAGAGTTCTTTAGAACGACACTGCATCGGGATAGGTAGCCGATGACCTTGAACCTTCCCTAGTGAGAACTATCGGATTTACTGGTTAACCAATGAACGTGATGTCTTGAACTATTCAACCTTTAGTGTAAACCAAGACAATAGAACTTCACACAGTACCGCTCAAACATTGTTTTGAGGTTCTCATTGTTGTGTTCATTTTGGCCCTGAACAGCTCCTGGTTTTCATGAGTACTCTCTGAGAATTTAGCCTTACAATTCTCATAGAAGCGGCCCACTTCTTACTCACATAGGTAACTTCTTATTAAGAGGTTCCTACTGCACCCCCACTTGGATTTCCAAGATATAAGAGTCATTAAAAGCATAACTTAACCTAACCTTTTGTAGGTTCCACTGTCTTCTCATCATAGGAATGGATATGAGGTTTTTAACCACTCACAGTGCTCAATCTGAGTCACATTTACATAATTAGGTTTTCCCTTTGAACCTAGATCTTGGGATCTCCAGTCAGCTAGGTAGGGTTTCCATTATGGTAACTCTTTAGTTCATAGGCTTAAGACCCATTCCCCTCGATGACGTATTTACTTTCTCTCTAGTTAAAGCTTTTGTTAACGGATCCGCAATATTATCCTTTGACTTCACGTAGTCAATAGAGATAATTCCACTAGAAAGTAATTCTTTAACGGTATTGTGTCTGCGACGTATGTGTCTAGACTTACCGTTATACATACTGCTTTGTGCTCTTCCAATTGTAGATTGACTATCACAATGTATGCATATTGGTGGCACGGGTTTAGGCCAATTTGGAATATCCTCCAAGAAATTACGAAGCCACTCCGCTTCTTCTCTTGCTTTATCTAAAGCAATGAATTCAGATTCCATAGTGGATCTGGCAATACATGTCTGTTTAGAGGATTTCCAAGAAATAGCTGTTCCTCCTAATGTAAACACATATCCACTTGTGGACTTTGTTTCATTAGAATCTGATATCCAGTTGGCATCACTGTATCCTTCTAATACAGCTGGATATCTTGAATAATGCAGACCAAAGTTTAAGGTATATTTTAAGTACCTTAAAACTCTTACAATAGCTATCCAGTTATTCTTTTCCGGATTGCTAGTATATCTGCTCAACTTACTGACAGCATATGCTATATCAGGTCTTGTGCAATTCATGATATACATTAGACTACCAATTACACGCGAATACTCTAATTGAGATATTCCTTCACCAGTATTCTTTGTTAGATGTAAATTTACATATAGGGGTGTCTTAACCGGACTATCATCGTAATTTTTAAATTTGTCAAGCACTTTCTCAATATAGTGAGATTGTGACAAGACTAGTCCATTTGATGTTTTGGTAATTTTCATACCAAGTATAACATTAGCTACACCCATATCTTTCATCTCAAACTTACTGGTCAACATTTTCTTTGTAGCCTTAATGAACTCATTATTGCTCCCGATAATGAGCATGTCATCCACATAAAGGCAAACAATGACATATCCATTTTTCGTACCTTTAACATAGACACATTTATCACATTCGTTGATTCTAAAGCCATTTTCAATCATGAATTTATCAAACTTTTCATGCCATTGTTTCGGAGCCTGTTTTAGTCCATAAAGTGACTTGACAAGCTTGCACACCTTTCTTTTATGATTAGGAGCTACAAACCCCTCGGGTTGCTCTATATAGATCCCTTCATTTAGATCTCCATTTAGGAAGGCTGTTTTCACATCCCTTCATTTAGATCTCCAAAATTTTTCAAGAGGGAAAACATATTCTCCACATCTATCACTTCTTAGTACTTTGACTTTCTTGCTAAGTTGATTTTCAACTTCAATTTTATATTGCATAAATGCTTCCAAGGCTTCATCCTTGCTTCTAAGCAAATATACATAAGAAAATCTAGTACAATCATCAATAAAAGTAATAAAATACTTTTTTCCTCCTCTAGATTGCACCACCTTTAAGTCACATATGTCACTATGAATTAGACTTAAAGGTTCCGTATTTCTTTCAATTGACTTGAAAGACATTCTTGCCATTATAGCTTCAACACAAATTTCACATGCATTATGTGAGTCAAAATTCATTTTAGGCAAAAATCCATTTTTCACTAGCTTTTGTATGGAACCATAATTTACATGACCTAGTCTACGATGCCATAAATTAGGAGATTCCAACAAGTAAGCAGAAGAAATATTTTTATTCATATCGGAATTCGGTACAGCTTTAGGCACGATGGTCATTACATTTAACTTAAACAGACCATCACATAGGTACCCTTTTCCTACAAACATCCCACTTTTAATGAGTACAAATTTATCACTCTCAAACACTAGCTTGAAACCATTCTTACTCAACAATGAGCCTGACACTAGATTCTTTCGAATGTCTTGCACATGAAGTACATTGTTGAGACTCAATTCCTTGCCGGATGTCATCTTTAAGATCACCTTGCCCATCCCTTGCACCTTTGAAGAGGAAGAGTTTCCCATGAACAGATTATCATTGTTGGCGCTCTCATATGTAGTAAACATACTTCCTTCGGAGCACACATGTCGAGTAGCACCCGTGTCTACCCACCACTGTTTGGGATTTCCATCCAAGTTGACTTCAGATACCACCGCAGATAGATTCAAATCTGTCACGTCCTCGATTATTCTGGTAACTTCCGTCACATTGGCTTGAGAATGCTTTCCTTTCTTTCCTTTGTTCTTGCGACTGTAGCAATCCTTAGCTCGATGACCTGGCTTGTCGCACACATAGCAATTCCCACTGAACTTGAGCTGCTTGTTCCACTTGGACCATCTGATTCGGAAATTTTCCTCCTCTTTGACGGACCTTGCTCGACCACATTTGCCTTGGCTTCTTGATGATAATTACCGGCCTTTTTCTCGGACTGGCGATTATCCTCCTCAATCCTCAATCTGACTATCAAGTCTTCAAGCTTCATTTCCTTGCGCTTATGCTTCAAATAGTTCTTGAAATCTTTCCAAGTAGGTGGCAATTTTTCAATTAACGCAGCCACTTGAAAAGATTCTCCAAGTACCATTCCTTCCGCATGAATATCATGCAAAATTAGCTGAAACTCTTGGACTTGACTAATCACAATCTTGGAATCCACCATCTTGAAATCAAGGAATTTGCTGACTACAAATTTCTTTGAGCCGACATCTTCCGTTTTGTATTTCCTCTCCAAGGATTCCCACAATGCTTTCGCATTGACCATTGGACTGTATACGTTATATAACGCATTGTCCAATCCATTGAGGATGTAGTTCTTGTACAAAAAATCTGAATGCTTCCAAGCATCCACGGCAGCCACTGTTTGTCGGTCAGGATTTTCACCAAGATCTGGTGCATCCTCTTGCAAGAACCTTGCCAAGTTCAAGGTAGTAAGATAAAACAACATTTTCTGTTGCCATCTCTTAAAATCTTTTCCGTTGAACTTTTCTGGTCTTTCACCAAGTCCAACGGAAACATGAGCAGGTGCAACGTAAGGTGTCGCATACACAGTCCCACCGCTGGGATGAACCGGTCCACTTTCCGGAATGGTTTCGCTAGTAGCCATTGTTATATCTATCAATAGAATATAACAGAAATTAATAAACAGTCCAGTCTATCACAAAAGTATAAAACTGAGTCTAGAATCACTAAAATTAAATTCAAAAACGAAAATAATTTTAGTATAGATTGACAAAATCAAATATGAAAACAAATATGAAAACACTGTTATGAAAATACTGTTTCTACACATGCAACACAAAGTGCGCGGAATAAAGTCTTAAGATTGTTGTTAAAAGTATATCTTCGTGTATACTTGTGCAGAAAACAAGGAAGTACGAAAATACTGAAATGTAGTTTACTAAACAAAACAAACAGTATTAACAATTAAAATTAACTCATAACAAAATCATGTAAACAGCAATGGAGAACCGAGGCGTGAATTTGATTCACTGTCCTTAAGACTTTATTCGTCCCGCAACGGTGCTAACGGTCTCCTGACGAAAAGCCTCCCAGGATACAACGGTAGTACGTCTGGAAATAGGAGCACTCCAAATTTGCAGACCCGGCGAACCAAAACTATGGCACATAACTCTTTCGGACACAGGAACGAGATATCAGAAATATTGCAGAATTCAATTTCGGGATGAAATGGTTAAAAAAAAACTAACTTCTGAAAACTGACTCGTTTTTATACACAGAGTATTCACTGGGGGGGTGCAACTCAAAACTGTTAAGCTGGAAAGGTCACAACTTTCTGGAAAAGAAAATAAATAAATAAACTTTATTTATTTAAACTATTTGTTCCAAAAAGATTAAAGCCTGATGGGCCCAAGCCCTGGCCACGGACGGGGCGGGCGGCGCGCGCGTGGTGGACCTTAGGTCAACCTAGGTCCTCTCTCCTTACAAAACATGGGTACCCCCAAGGGGCCCAACCCTTAGCTCAAGGCTAAGCCTTATAAGGAGATAACTTGGCTTTATCTCTTCTATGCGGGATACTCTTTTCCCTTCAAGGTGAACCACCAACTTTAACTTCAATTTTCTCATTCATCTCTCATTCATTTTAAACATGTGAATATATCACAATCATCTATTCTAATAGAGGAACATGAATCAATTTGTTCTTAACCAAAATATGGTTTGGAACCAATTTAAAAGTTGAGTCAAAGTTGCTTCTCCAGCTTCTCCACAATGGGTTTAAAACCCCAATGCCAACACGTAGCTTGTCTTGGAGTTACCACCCGATACAGCTATTCTGCCACGCTTCTGGCATAAAACTGGTGAAATGATTCCTTTCCTTCGTATTCAATTACAACTGGCAAGTATCTGCTTGTGTATTCTTGATGATTATTAGAGTTTGAAGTACTGGGGTTATAGATAATGGAGAGAAAGAGACACTCAAAAATATCTCACATTGATATTTTTCTCACAGGAATTACATAATGAGAGCCTTAAGATGTATATAGACCCGAATTGATGTGAATCCTAACAGAGTAATAAATCATGAGGAAAATGCTATTTCTAACACCTTATATAGGCTTTTTCACCACCTTTTGTCGCTAAAAGTGTACTCAAAGACAAGCGTTGACTATTAGTAGTAATAAGTAAGGGGGTGGATTATCATATTAGGAGGGTAGAAATAGCCTCCCACCACAAAAAGTCTATAAGCCAAGACTAGTCTAGTGCTATTATTCCAAAATCTCCCCTCAATTTGTACAAAGAATACTCAGAATGTCACCTTGCACAAAATGAAGTATGTCATAGAGCATTTAAGACAAAATGGATATATAAGAAACCAGATAAAATGGATACAAGTAAGTAGATCACCTTTTGGCTTCCTTTCTTCCCTTCTCTGTTCTCGTACACTCCAAGCTCAAGATAATTGTCCCAACAGAATCACGAAGTTACAATGTTGCCAAATGTGCTTGTACAGCCTCCAGTCGTCAGCAGATTTTGTACCACGTCCCTATGGTGATATTTTCTTTCCTAATAAATGTTTCCCCAGAAGGCTTTAACAAAACCTTTAAAGGTATGTATGGCGAGGGATCCAAGTCTTCTTTTTAAAAAATCAATTTACGGAAGGCTCAAGCAAATTATTGGCCCATGGAGTTAGGCATGCTTCAACGCTTTTGAGGGAGTGGGAATTCTGGAGATCTCCCAGTTTCATATACGATTGGCACATTGATCTTTTGTGGGGTTGAGGCGCTTCCAAGGTTTTCCTTTCATCCTTCTGTTTTTGAAGCAGTCTCGCGTGGTTCATGAGATTTTTTTCTTTTGCTGCTAAGTTGGGCTGTAAGAAGGCTTTTCCCTGTCACCTATTTATGTCTACCTTTGGGAGTTTGTATTGAATCTAAGGTCATTTGCGAAGGGGGCTGCTTGAATGTTCGGCAAAATGATTAGCAGATGGTAACAATTAATCCAAACTTACTTTGTTTCATGACACTTCTGTAATCATCCAATTTATGTCTTTACTCCTATCGTGGAAGTCGGTTGAGAATGGGTTCTCAAGCTTTAACGTGATTTCTTGTTGCTAATTTCCCAACTCCCATTTAGTATCAATTACCACACTCGCTCAAAACTCTGTATGCTAGAAAATTATCGTTATTCTTACAGCCTTGTAAAGGAATATACTAGATTCTGCACGAAGCAGTAAAGAAGATAATCGAAAACAATAACAGAAAATAGAGACACAAGGTTGACGTGGTTCGGCAAAAGCCTACTCAACGGTGGTAGCAGCAATTTCACTATGTTTATCACTAGAGATTACATACCTTTGTCTCTTTCAACAGATCCTCGCAAAGAATGGCTTTTCTCTCACCAAAGAAAGACTCTTCCTACTCAAAAAGGACTCTTCTCTCTTTGCCTACTCAAAGAATGACTCTTCTCTCTTGAAACACAATACAAGCCAACATATATATATATATATATATATATATATATATATATATATATATATATATATATACTTATAGAAAAGTAGTAGCTTTCTCTAAATAACCAATGTGAGACAATGCTTATATACTTAGGACTAAGTTGTAACCTTCTCTGAATAACCGATGCGGGATTCCCACACAATTTGGGTTTTTTATCCAAGAAACATTAGCACAAATCTCCACCTTGGCTTAGATAAAACAAGTCACAAACAATCTGAAAATATCATCTGGTGCTACCACACCTGCCCCTAGGGCTATACCTTAAATACTGCTGATACCGATCAAATCTAAGCAATGCTTGAACTTGATCTCTGGAATATGCTTTGTCATCATGTTCGCTGAATTTTTATATGTGAAAATCTTCTCTACCATAACAGTACCCTAAGAAACCATATCCCGAATAAATTGAAACCTGACATCAATGTGCTTGGTCCGCTCACGGAACATCTGATTTTTGGTCAGATGTATGGCACTTTGGCTATCGCAGTAAACAGTGCTAGACTCCTGCTTCAACCCCAAATCACCAACCAAATGGCTTCCTTCACTACTTCGGTGGCCGCTATGTACTCAGCTTCTGTAGTAGACAAGGGCAACAATAGTCTGTAGAGTAGCCTTCCAACTGATCACACAACTCGAAAAAGTGAAGATATATCCTGTCAAAGATCTCTTCCTATCCAAATCTCCAGCATAGTTTGAATCCACATATCCAACAACTCTACCATTCACAATCCTTTACGCTCAGGACAATCCTTTCTGTAATGCCCTTCCTTGTAACAATGATAACACTTCAATTTTCTAGTCTTTGACTGCGACCTTGATCTTCCTTTATTTTTAGACCCAGGATGGTCAGTGCTTCTACCTCGAGCCATCAGACCATCACCATGTTCTTCTCCCCTATTTTATGAAACCTTCTTCATTAATTCCTGAGAATTTATCACAGCCTTAACCTCCTCCATGGAGATACTGTCCTTCCCATATAATAAGATAGTAACAAGATGTTCATACGACGGAGGTAAAGAACACATCAACAGTAAAGCTTTATCCTCATCTTCTATCTTGATATCAATATTTTGTAGGTCTAATTAATATTACCTTGTTATATTCATTAAGATGATCACTTATCAATGTATCTTCTTTCATTCGAAGAGTATACAGCCGTTGCTTTAAATACAAGCGATTTGTCAGAGACTTCATCATGTATAAGCTCTCCAATTTCAGCCATAATCCAGCCGCAGTCGTTTCCTGAGAAACCTTTCGCAACACGTTGTCGGCTAAACACAGCAACAGGGCACTATGGGCTCTATCCAACATGTCTTCTTTGTCATCATCAGACATCATATCAGGAAGCCCTTATTTTCCCTTTAACGCTTTCAACAACCCTTGCTGAATTAAAACAGCACGCACCTTCATCCTCCATAAACTGAAATCGTTCGATCCATCAAATTTCTCCAAATCATACTTCGTAGAAGTATTTGGCGCCATTGCAAGGTGCTTTCAATCTACCATTGAACCTTAACTCTGATACTACTTGTAAAGGAATATACTAGATTTCGCACCAAATAATAAAGAAGAGAATCGAAAACAATAATAGAAAATAGAGACACAAGATTTACGTGGTTCGACGAAAGCCTACTCCACGGTAGTAGCAACGATTTCACTATGTTTTTCACGTCACGGGAGATTACAGACCTTTCTTGTCTCTAAATCCTCCTAAAAAATGACTCCTCTCTTTTCAGGAAAGACTTTTCCTACTCAAAGAATGACTATTCTCTCTTGTCTCTTCAAAGAAAGTTTTTATACTCAAAGAAGGACTCTTCTCTCTTTTCTCTTGTACTTAAATACAATATAAGACAACATATATATACTTAGAGATAAGTGATGACTTTCTCTAAATAACTAATGTGAGCAAGACTTATATACTTAAGTCTTGTGGTCGGGGGAAGCCAACCGTAAGTCTATTCATTAGGTGGCATGACACACTCTTTGCTTGCCTAATTAAAGGCCTTGGAGGCCTTGGTTTCTTGCAACTTTAGCTTATTTAACCAAGCTCTGTTAACTAAGCAAGCCTGGAAGATTTGGACGGACCCAACTTCTCTTGTATCTAGAGTCTTAAAAGGCCGTTACTTATCTTCCCTTCCCACATTGTCACTCAAATCTGTAACCTAAAACTCCTGCCTGTGAATTGCTCAGATGTTTGGATTTGGCCGGATTGGTGTTACGGGTCCTTCTCAGTTCATCAAACTCATCTCTGATTTGTTCGAGTAAGGTTCAATTGATGGAAGCACCAGCGATTCGGCCCAGCATTTAGAAGAAACTTTGGAAACTCCCCATCCCCGAAAAATTCAAATATTTTCTTTGACAGCTATTAAACAAATGATTACCTCTCCTATATGAGTTATCTCAACGAAGATGCCCTATTTTAGATCAATGCCCCCTGTGTTCCCTATCCTCGAAAACTCACACTACATAAAAAATCTATGGTGACAAAAATGCCTATGGTATAAAAGGAGCCGTAGGTACAAGTCCTGTACACCTACAGTTCACATTGCACCGTGGCTATTGGTGTTGCTTCTACTTGAAAGGGCACTCTCGACGGTGCTACAATCAGGCGGGTTTTAATCACAGAAGCAAATTGGCGATTGGAACTGCAAACCCAATGGCTGCTTACCGTCAGAATAGGGTCAACTATCTGGCGGGAGAATTTCGAGGGCAAAAATTTGCAATTGGATTATTCTCCGGAGCAAAAATTGGCAATTGATAATATGCAAAAAAAAACATATCTTAGATTAGCGCCTCAGCACAATACGCGAAGACTTCTAGGTATGACATTCTTTCTCTTCTTTTGTCGATCACTCACACTACCCCTTTGGTGCAACGTTCTTCTCTCTTCTTTTGCTCTCAATTCAGAGCAACACAAGTATGATGAAACGATTCTCCCTTTTCATTTCGGTTTCACACTATACAAGATTTTGGTGCTAGGTTGAATCCCAGATTCAGTTGTTCGGTAGACAAGCGGTATAGGATAATTAGAGTATGATGCAGTGAATCTAGGGTTATTTGGTCGAGAAATTATATGTTTATGATTGTGGTTCATAGGATTGCCCTTAAAATATGTTCTTGTTCCTATGAGTGGCTGAGTCAATCACAAAGTTTAAGTCTAAAATATGATGTAGACCGGAGATACTACTGTAGTTAGTATCATTTTCCTTTGCTATTATAGGCCTTTCTCACCTCACCTCCTCACCTTGTGCCTTCCTGATTATGTTGGGGTGTTTGAACATTTCTGACATTGTCCGGTCTGTAGCCGTGGGTGATGCCACAGTATCAGCATTGAAAATGTCCTGATAGAAATTTGATGATTTTGTGTTCAAATAACTATAGATGTTGTTCCGCGGAGAATACTTAGGGGTAGTCTTACATATTGCATGTTAAGGACCACGTTAAGTGAACTACTTGAATTTGGGTTAAGATCCACTTGGCTTGATTATTATAATCTGGATGTACAGATAAACATAAGCCAATATCAAAAGCTCAAGGTTAATAACCAGGATAACTTCTTGTGTGTTCTCGGTCGTTAAGGCAAACTCATCTTTCCACTCCTGAAAGTCTAGAAGAATGTCTACAAGATAATATGCTTCATCTTCATAGTTCTTTGTTGCCTCCACTTTATGTTGTTCTCAAGTATCGTGTCTGCTTCCTGTTGGATTAATTGTCATAATACAATTTCATCTCTTATTGCTTGCTATGTTTTCTGTAGTTATGAGTTATTAGAATTGCAAAAGCTTGTCCAAACTTTTCATTAATTAGATGTCCATTGAGTGTACATGGTTATCGCATTTGGAAAGAGTTTATTTTGTCTTGTAAACTTTCAAAGTTTGATTTCAAGTCTTCATTGTTAAGTAAGTTGAGTAGAGTTTCTTTTCTAATTTTATTTGAAGTATTTCTTGTTGTCCTTTTTAGATGGTTTTGGTGAAGTCCTCTATCTATGCAAACTGGGAGCATGCATGTCTTTTATTGGATTTGTGTTCTTCGTGCCTATAAATCATCTCAGCACATTTTGCTTTAGAAATCTATAATTTTCAATCTACTATTGATGCCAGTTTGTAATCAGACTGCACTTACATCATGTCAACTATTTTCTTTTTGTGTGATAAATAGTGGGGATGTATGGCTTAAAAAAAACGTTGTACTGCCTGAACGGGCAAGAAAAAAATTTCCCCTGTTTATACACATGCAAGAAGCTCTCCAGTAATTTTGAGGCCAGCAACTGAAATCTGGAGGCCAGCAGCTAAAATCTGGAATGGATTGGCAAGAACAGTAGCTGGTCAGGCGATCATTAGTCTTAGGTCAACGATATGACCCTTGTTTTTTCTTTGTTTCTTGTGTGTGACTTGTAGTAAATAAATTGATGCCCATTTACTCAAATATGGTTGTGTTTAATTTTTTTCTCTTTGTCATTTTTAGTCCAATTTCAATTATGATGTTAGGTACTTTTGTGGTAGTGCTTGACAGAGGAAAGTACAATGGTGTGTTTGGGATCTGTTGAAAGTGGGGCTTCGAACCATTTGGGCTCAATACTTTTAAGTCACTTGCTAGTTTTTACATGTGCATGAATACTGGTTAGGAAACCGTTCTCTTATACTGATTAAATATATTTTCATTTGATGTCTAACGTTAATATATGAGTTGCACATGCATTGCATAAGTGTGACACAATCGTTTTAGTTAGTGCTTGAATTGATGTTTGCCATACACACAGTGACTCTTTTCACATGGCTGGATGGCAACGTCGACAATTACAGGACGAGGTTGATTCACCATGAGCTGAAGACCAAGATTCACACGCTGATAGTTCATCGGCTGAGGCCTATGGTTCACAAATTGAGGGTTCACCGACACAGGAAGAGGGTTGAAGTACAGGTTTTAATGTTACTTCTTATATGTGAAATGAACTCGTTATTCCTGAATGTTCTAGATCTTATTACGCCTGATTCACAGATAGAAACTATAATCCTAAAGTTATAAATGTACTGGTTGTGGGTTCAACTAGGTACATTTGAGTATTTGTTGTTCCAGAGCTAGTTCAAAGAGGGTTTATTGTTATAGCAGTGTCAGAAATGGGAGTGGGATAAGGTGGAAGAACATGGAAGAAGAAACCTTAAAACAATTCAGCCTTATGCTTGCTGTAATACATACCCTCCTTCTCTCTCTCCTGATACTCTTGTCTCTCTCCCATGACTTAAAATATGGGCTCTGGCTTTCAAATGTCAATTGAACTCTGCTTTCGCAAAAGATTACAACCTATATGATGTTTGACCTACTCATGTGTTTCTATACTTTGAAACAAAAAGACATCAAGCATACTAATACCAATTTCAAGAATGTGGCAGTCAAGGAGTATTCAAGATGAATAAGGAAGATAGCCTTCAATAGGCATAAAGGGAAGCTAAAAAGAAGAATTTAGTAATACTCACCATAGAGATAAACTCACTGTACAGAGCAAGGAGTATCTAATATAACTTGATCTCCTTTGTATGCTTTGCAACATGAAGCATTGGATAGGAGTAATGCAACATGAAGCATTGGATCCATGCCTGCTACTTTTGAATAGGACTCATAATGCAAAATCTCTAAGAATTATTTCGTCCCTTAAGGCACTCATAAAGCAAAATCTCTGGGAATTCTATCGTTCCTTAAAGCCAGTAGTAGCTTCCTGCAAAATGGCTCTCTTTCCTCAAACTCTTGCATCAAGCATCCCAGCTCTTGCAGCAACTACAGTGGCCTTGGTATGCATCACAACGCCATCAAAAACATATGTCTGGATGTTCCAGTTTGGTCCCAAGGGAGAGTCAACAAAGAATTGTTGTAGTAAGCTATGCCAAAGAAAATTGGCTGATTGTTTTTCACTCTGATATAACGAATTTGCCGTGAGGCTCATACCTCAAGTTCCCATGGTCTTTTGAGGATATTCAGCATCATAGACCTCCCATAGCCATTAGTGACATGTAGCTCCAAAGAATGTAGTACATTCTCCTGCCCCAAGAACTCCGGTAAAAGTATGTTGTGCATCCCCTCAAAATACTTTAACGCATCAGATCTTATCTAACTAATCAAACCCAAACAAGTAGATGACAAGAAGATTCTTAAATCCGCCTTTGCCAAGTCATCTAAGGTATTGACCATGTGATTTGTTACCCTCTATGCAGTTTTTGCTGCTCTCCTTCCACTTCATCTCCACCAACAACCCCTATGCCATGAACTTCAGGTTCATAGCAGATGGCAACCTCCAGAAAATCATATGCCTGGTTTTACTAGCCATTTGGTCAAGAACCTGCAGCATAAGAGGCTGTCTAGAGTGGTCAATTACCCTATTCTCTCCCTCCACTTTACCAGCACTCTTGTCATGGGCATTCCTCCGCTAGAGGGCAGGTATGCTGATGCCTCTGGTAGCCTAATGGCTCAGTGTAGTAACCTAAATTTAATTAGTACAGCGTTAAAACAAATAAATCACTTCGTACACAAATAAAAATAATAATAGTTGAGGGGTGGTGGGTTAAACTTTCAAAGTTTGGGGTCTTAATAGAAATTAATAGGTATTTTGGACAAATCAATTTCTTTGGAGGGGCTGTCTTGTTATTAAATAATTAGTAAATTAATATAAATAAAAGGTAAGAACAAGATTTAAAAGAGTGCCATAAAAGAATAGAGGAGTGGGGGAGTTGGGGCTGAAAATAGGGCTTGGTTGAGAGAAAGCACAGAGAGAGAGAGATAGAGTTGGAGATTGGAGAAAGCTTTCACCAAGGAGAGGAGACGACTCTGCTGAAGGAAAAGAAAAAGGGAAGCAAAAAGGGAAAAGCGAGTCTCCTAAACTTTTTTGGTTTTCTCATGATATTGCCACCTAAAGTAACAATGAAGAGAATTGAAAAGGGCTTATGCTACTAATTTTCTGGTGATAGTATATTGGTTAGAGTGGAGATAATTATTTTATATGGACTGCTTTTGTCATTCTTGGATGGATTGATTTAAGGGTTAGGAATAAATTTTAGGGCTGATATTTTGGACAGATTTTTAGAGTAAATTTCATAATATGTTTTTTCCTTCTTTTATGGTGCCTTAGCACATGGGTTAACTTGTTGTAATAAGTCACTAAGCAAAGATCTCTTCTAAGGAGTTACTGTGTAGTTTAAGAATCTGGGTATGCTGAATTTAACTCCAATTATCTCAATTAATTTAACAATACAACTAAAATAAATAAAGTGGTAGGAAGTGAAGAAAAAGGTTATGATGCAAATCCTTATTTGTGTGTTTTGAGACTGTTTTTCTTGTTTTAGGGTTGATGGATGGACAATAGATGATGTGCACACCTTCTTGAGCAGAAAAATATATTCACGGGTGTAAGTACCCTTTGCTTTGGTTATGGTATGCTAATAATGTTTCATCGCTCTTTATGTTTGTGATATCTTACGCTCTGGACTCTGTAGACTGCTCTTAAGTGGTCTTGACTTTGGACCCTGATACACATTAATTAGCGTTGGCACTGCTTTGGGGCTTTGGAAGTTGACTCTAAAATTGCAAAAGAAATGTTATTGTTCATTCATGCTTGTACTCTATAGTTACGCATGTGAACATTTAGATTTTTAGAAATGACATCTTGGAAGCTACCTTTTTATTTGTACATTATGTGGTTCTTATCCTTGGTTCGTTGACAAAGCGTTTGAATTAACATTTATCTTTTATGCTGCATTAGCCTGAAAGATGGGTACTTGCTGGGCTTTAGGCTCATGTTTGTTGTTTGTTGTTTGTGTCTAGATTATTGACCAGCAGATGTCGGAGAATAAAATTTGTTGCAGTTGTTCGGGGCTCGTTATGCTTTGTATGGAAATTAGAGTCTTAAACTCTATCTCCTTAGATTTCTTATATTCTTGTTCAAAACTGGTGTCTTTTGAATTGTATAACGATTGATGGGATAGATTAATTCTTTTATCATTAAAGAAGTATGTTTTTGGTAAATGTGTTTGCAAAAAATAGTTGAGAATTTGCTACTGTTAAATCTTGTCTGCTAGTGTTTTGTGATACGAGGTACTCTTTGTACTAGTTTGTTGTATAGAAATCAATAGCTATGCGACCTAGCAGGTTGTATGAAGCTCGGCTTCATGAACTTGCTGTCGTCGTCATATCCGTGATTCGTGTTTCGGGTCGGTCGAGGTGTGACACTTTAAGTACTCCTTTCCAATGCAATATCTGGCTCACTTTAATGTTGTTCTTGTTTTAGAGCAGAGGTACTAGGTTTTTGACAGTGGAACTGCTTCCATATACTGATTACACCATTATTTCATTTGGAGTTGATTATGATATATTGTTACTGGATGGTGAAGGTAAACGAATACTGATTGGTGGAGGATTCATAACCTGAGTTTAGAAAATAGAAGAAATAAAAAGGTTAACAAATTTAAGACGAAAATCATGACCAGTTATGCTTGAACTAGCTAGGACTGAAATTCAATGATGTACTTTCAGACTTTGATTCGCTAGTGTTCGTACTTTCAGCACTGTCCATTTTGGAAGCACACACTAATCGCAGTCGTTGATATAACCACTCAGTCATTGATGATGCTTTGTTGCATTTTGTAGGATGGTTATCAATGGCGGAGCTCTTGCATGACCCGGGGGGGGGGGGGACCATGGCCCCCCCTCCCACCCCCACCAAAACTTTTTGGAATTTTTTTTTGTTATTATAGATAATAGATACTCACATTTCACATATTTCAAAAATTCATTTAATCGTAACTAACTAATTAACGTATCTTTTTGTTGTATTCTTTATTCTTTGTGTCAACGACTGTCATAATCTTCTTCGTTCTCATTCTTCATTCTTTCAGTTCTCAAATTCCAAATCTCCAGATTATGAAAAAACACGAATTGATCAAGTTGAGTTCTTTTGTTTTATTTTAATTCTTAGAGTATTAACAAATTCAATAGTTACGTTAATTTTAGTATTAATGTATTCAATAGTTACGTTATCCATTAGTTTAATTCTTATAATATTAACGTATTCAATATTTACAAAAAAAAAAGATGAACTGAGTAATTTAATATGCAATTAACCGTTTACTATAGTCTTGATCATTGATAATTTTCGTGATATAAAGAGTGTCGAGTTCTGCTTTAATCATCGATGTATAAAGTTACTTTTCTTATATTGTGAAATATTGATGAACTGCTTCTAATTTTAGTATCTTTTATTTTTCATGTTTTATGTAAACTTGAATCTTCTTCGTTCTTTTAGGTTAGCCATTAATTTTTTTTTTCTTTTATGTCTTCTTAGCCCCCTCCGATTAGACTTTCTGGATCTGTCCCTGATGATTATGATGACAAGGAGCAAGATACAAGCCATGCGAACGAGGACTAGTTCCCATGAGTTGTTCGTGGTTCACTGCTAATGTGGGTGGTTGTATAGAGTATCTAGATCAGGATTATGATATTGGGATCTTATGATGGCTTTTGAAATTAAGTGTTGAGATTGACGCTTTTGTATGAAAATTGGTGTACAGGATTAGGATTATTGTTATATAAACATTGCACTATTTATGCAATTGCAAAACATGCTTATGATTCTTTGGTTGCAAAACATGTTCATAATACTTCAATTGCATTTGTAGGTTACTGCGATGAAACAAAATTCAGCCCAAAAAAAATATTAGCATGGAAAAAAAAAAGGAGAGTACAGGTTTGGGTTCCATTTTTGAACATTAATTCTGACGGTATAAACTGTAGGGATAGGATTCAAAATTTAAAAATAAAAGGCCATAGTTTAACATTACCCTGCGGAATGTATTATAGGTGTAGCTTAGGGTACCTATGGGGTAAACATCTCCCTACGGTACTAACTATAGGCATAGGCTTAAAAAATTAAACATTATCTCTTTACGGTTTAACCGTAGGCCTATGCCCTAAGAACCGTCGTTATAAGTGGGTTCAAACAAATTCCGCATAGGTATATAATTACAGAGTAATCATAGGGTTAGGTGCCAAGTACCGTAGGCATAGATCTGGGGCATCGCAACTTATGGCTATGGTATAGTACCGTAGGGATAGGCTGTGCTGCGGTACTTGGCACCTAACCCTACCGTACTATACCTAGGCATAGCTTGTTTTTCTTGTAGTTTCATTCCCACCTCTTCCTTAAATGTTTACCAATTCTTCGGCTTTGGTAGACTGAAGGTGGGCCTAATTGGACAGAGGCCGTCAATTTTCACTCTTCGAGATCTTCTTGTCCCACTAGCTACTTAAGCCCCTTTTCTATCACTCCAGGATCATGAAACAGTTTCTTTGGATCATAGTCACCCTTTGGCATATTTGGACTAGTCGCAATGCTTTGATCTTCAAGAAGGAACCATTTTGCCCAACTCAAATCCTCCTCCTTGCATAATATTTGTTCTACTCATACCTACACCTTCAATGCTTCCGAAAAATTCACAAGCGTGACGATTAGTCCATCCTCAAACCTCACCCCCCCCCCCCCCCCCCCCTTTCCCTCCTTTATACACTTACACCCTCCTCTTCGCCCTTATTTTTTTCACCTGATTGTTATTGCGCTGGTTTTAACCCCCACCCCCCTTCCTTCTACTCAGTTTCTGTAGCAGCTGCGACTGAGTATCATCGTTTTGGTATTCTTCTGGTTTTACTAAACTCTGCATGGTACCAATCGCGGCTCGATCTATGGACTTAACAGCTATTGATCCATGCCATGCTGATGTTTCAGCTATTCTTCATGCTATTGAATGGGTGTTTACATATCATCTGATTACTTTCATCCCCTCAGGTTATACACCAGATCAGCAATAGGGATTCTCAGTCAGCTGTGGGAAAACTCCCTTTCCCTACGGTACTAACTATAGGCATAGGCTTCAAAAATTAAACATTATCTCTTTACGGTTTAACCGTAGGCCTATGCCCTAAGAACCGTCGTTATAAGTGGGTTCAAACAAATTCCGCATAGGTATATAATTACAGCGTAATCATAGGGTTAGGTGCCAAGTACCGTAGGCATAGACCTGGGGCATCGCAACTTATGGCTATGGTATAGTACCGTAGGGATAGGCTGTGCTGCGGTACTTGGCACCTAACCCTACCGTACTATACCTAGGCATAGCTTGTTTTTCTTGTAGTTTCATTCCCACCTCTTCCTTAAATGTTTACCAATTCTTCGGCTTTGGTAGACTGAAGGAGGGCCTAATTGGACAGAGGCCGTCAATTTTCACTCTTCGAGATCTTCTTGTCCCACTGGCTACTTAAGCCCCTTTTCTATCACTCCAGGATCATGAAACAGTTTCTTTGGATCATAGTCACCCTTTGGCATATTTGGACTAGTCGCAATGCTTTGATCTTCAAGAAGGAACCATTTTGCCCAACTCAAATCCTCCTCCTTGCATAATATTTGTTCTACTCATACCTACACCTTCAATGCTTCCGGAAAATTCACAAGCGTGACGATTAGTCCATCCTCAAACCTCACCCCCCCCCCCCCCCCCCTTTCCCTCCTTTATACACTTACACCCTCCTCTTCGCCCTTATTTTTTTCACCTGATTGTTATTGCGCTGGTTTTAACCCCCACCCCCCTTCCTTCTGCTCAGTTTCTGTAGCAGCTGCGACTGAGTATCATCATTTTGGTATTCGTCTGGTTTTACTAAACTCTGCATGGTACCAATCGCGGATCGATCTATGGACTTAACAGCTATTGATCCATGCCATGCTGATGTTTCAGCTATTCTTCATGCTATTGAATGGGTGTTTACATATCATCTGATTACTTTCATCCCCTCAGGTTATACACCAGATCAGCAATAGGGATTCTCGGGATTCTCAGTCAGCTGTGGGAAAACTCCCTTTGCACAGGATGACTAGCTGCTTTAGAAAGTTGCACTCGTTGCATATCGCTCACGGGAATGACAGTGTGACGTCTTTTTCTTCAGCTTAATTTGGCCTCTTTTGCTTGTAGATTAAGGTAACGAAGTTCGCAGGAATGGACATATATATCTTGTACAGCTCGCTGCACCTTACTTGTTTTTGGGCCTTAGTTGTTTTGCCCGGTGGTGTTCTGTTCTTGTAGTAGCTTTTGTAGTCATCTGCCTATGCAGGATGGGGTTGTCATCCTTCTTTCTTTACTTTTCTGCTACAGTTTCTTGTAACTTCTTTTATTCCCTTGGTATATATCTCCTACTTTCAATCCAAAAAAAAAAGAAAGAAAGTATAATGCCTTACCTTAATGTGAGTGAAGAGTCAAAGTGAGCAAATTATATGGGACAAAGGGAGCACATCTTTTCGAATTAACGTTTCTATTTTAAAAGCTTTTGTGCTACAAATGGTGCTCCGGAACTAGAGGCTACAATCCCAATTTAGCAATAAACAACCGTCTGCTAAGTATAATCATTAGTACTACGAGCTGCCATGCACACGCGATGCATGTACGATTCTATCATTGTATAACTCCTTATCATTTTTATGCGATATTTACTCATTATGTATGCCATCAATTGAATAAAAAAAAGTATTTAGATTTCGAATATAAATGAACAAAGAAATAGCAATATCCGTGATCATGTGATAATATTTGTCATAAACATTAACTAAACAGCCATATTTAGAATTGAAAAAATAATACTCCTAACATTGGAGATTAATTTTAATCTCTAATAATGAAAACGAAGTTATAGAAGCCATCACATAAATTCATTCTTTTGTCGCAATAATTTTAATTACATTTCTCAATATTCATCCCTTCTCTTATTTATCACAAACAAAATCACGACTATATGAATAATATACTTTATGATAATAAATAAAGAAAAATAAATACACAGATATATATATATATATATATATATATATATGTGTGTGTGTGTGTGTGTGTGTGTGTGTGTGTGTGAATTAAGAATATGATAGTGTAACAATAACTCTATAAATAACCTCAAATTTCATCATTTTTAAAATTTCAAAAAGATAATCCCTAAATTGCCTAGTTCTATTGCCACGCAGAACGTCTTCATCATTACACAAACAAACACACGCACACCCATCAGCACCCACACACACCCCACCCGCCTCCAGCGCAAGGCGTCGGTAGGCAGCTAAGAGGCGACTGAGTCGTTCCGAGATCAGGTCCACGTTAGGCAAGAATCGAGTGGTGAGCAGAGGCACGACAAGAAGAATGAAGAGATGTGAGTAAGGCCCATTTGGTAAACTGCAGATTAAGAAGAATATAGGGGGGAAAAATGGTTGTATAAATTTAATGAAAAAATACAACATGAAGAAAATACATGAGCATTTGAGGCAACCTCACCGATGAGTTGAAATTTTAGGAAGAATTCATGTTTCTCTGTGGTGGATTATATTTTGAGGGAGAAGGGAAAATGCATAACAGAAAATGGGTAGTTACGTGTGTTTATAATTGACGGTCTGTGAGTGGGTCTTTATAACTCATGATTTGCAGAGAATGTGAAGAGTGGATAGTGTTATTTTACGATTTTGTCTACAAAATAGATACGTGTCAGCACCAAAATCACTCTCAGTATAACACCAAAAGGTCATTACATCAAAAGTTATGTTCTCATTATTATAAGTAGTATAGATGAAGTTACTACTTTTGTAAATGAACATTCATTAATCATTGTTAAATATACAATTGTAGCCTCAGCTCTTTAATACGATCATTTGTTGCAGCTAAAATATTTTCCTTCTTTTTCCGAGGAATATGAAGGCAAAGCAATTGCCCATGTTGTGTAACACGTGGGGGGCCTTGCCCTTGTTCATGACAACTGTTTAATGCAATTTTTTCCGAGCTTTTTCATGACCACACCCTTGTTCCGAGCTTTCCTCCATCCGTACATCGGCCTCACAAGTACGTTGATTACGACATACAACTGTTTTAAGGAAGAAAATGGCAAAGATAAAAGAGGCTCGCAAGTAGCTAGGTCGGAAAGTCTAGGCGAAGGAGAACATGAATAAGCAGTGCATTAGTTTCTCCACAGATAAGTGCGGCGGATGGTGGGTGAAGAACTAAGTCTACCCCATAAATGCATCACCAACTCCTCTCTATAAATCTTTGAAACCCTAATCAGAGTAAAGCTACCCTCGCATCCAACTACTTTGCTTGCTCTCACCAGTAACCATCCTCCCTTAGGTTTTGGGCTATAATAATACTCAGCCGAGGGTGTTTCTTTCCGCGCGGAATCTTTCTAACTAAGGCTTCAACCATCTTTCAGCAGGTGACTCGATCTCATGGCTACCCAGTTATCCCATGACAGTGACCAAAACCAGGTATACCATTTTAATTATTTTCGTTCAATCCTTTTTTCTTTATCTTCTTCTTTCTTTCTCTTTCTCCCCTTTAGGTACAAAGCTGCGGTTATTCCTCTTCCTTCGTTTTCTTGCTTGATTCTAATTTATGGCCACGTATAACTTCACTTTCGCTTTATGACCCTATACTGCAATAGTTATGGAGGGATGACTTGCATAACAATGGTTGGTCGTTCGCTCTGTCCCTTGTAAGTGTCTGCATGTTATGCTGTTAATGAAAATGGATTCTGTCACCCCCAAAAAAGCTTGGTTGATCTCATTCAGGAGTGTGCTTTAAGAATGCCGAGACCCCCAAGTGGCCATCACACTGTAACGATGAGCGCCACAACGCAGCCACAGTTGTGTGCGCTACAGTTGGACGATAATGCATTCACTCCTATACTCAGTAGTTCCAACGTGGGACTGGGACCTATCTTCGCTGTCAGTGTACTAAATAGTACACACGTACGTGATGCAGACTTTATTAAAGTTAACTAGTCCACGGCCTTCGTACCAAACACGGCGGGACGTTTATAAAAATACAGTATAATATAATATTTTCAAAAATGTATATATATATATATATATATATATATATATATATATATATATATATTGCATATCGTGCAACAAAAAAAATAATAATATTTTTAAGAAAATATTTTATTTGACTATAAAAAATAGATAGCGATACTTGTCTTCTTTAAGCTTTTGCTTTAAGTTGTCAATTAATATTTCAAATGAATATTAGTTTAGCACTTATAGTAGAATAATCATACTGATAGTATATGGAGTTGAATAATGAATAAGATTGCGGTTGAAATTAAAAAGTGTTGAGGCTATGACGTATCCCTTTTGAATTGTAAATGATATATATGAGTATAATTCTTTAACTTCTAAAGTTTTTGAGGTGTTACATATTTTTCAAAGGTTATTATAATGATTCAGTAGAAATCTATATGGAATAAAGTTCCATTTCATAATTGAATAGAACTTATGTATACACCTTATTACTTTCAATTAAGTTGTTATTGTCTGCAAAAATAAATTTGATAGAACGACCACCTAATATCCAGTGTGTGTGTGTGTGTTTCGTTAATTCTTGTAAGATGATAGTAATGATAAAATTAAATTGATGACAATGACCTGTCTTTGTTTTAATGTATTGAAATTATTTTCTATATCTTCAATGACCTGTCACCAAGTTATAGTTTTTATATCTACTAAGTGCACTCTGAGTTTTTTTTTTGTGAAAATATTATTAAGTATAGATAGAAAAAAGTATTTTCCTCGATCGGAAGGCTCTGTGCAAAAACAAACTGGTTAATCCTTTGTTTTGTATAATATATATATATATATATATATATATATATATATATATATATATATATATATATATATTTACATTCTAAAGGTTTTAAATATTCTCAAATATAGTAATTGAGAATTACTTGATTTAACTATACCTTTTTTCTAATACATACGTGATTTCTTTTCAAAATCTCATATATATGCAATGTAGCCACTTTGATTATTTGATTTAACTATACCTTTTTTCTAACACATGTGATTTCTTTTCAAAATCTCATATATGCGATGTAACTACTTTGATTATTATGCGGTGTTACCGAAGCAAAAAAATTGTCCTATAATTGTACTATTGATCTTATATATAACATTGATAATTTTTTGCAATGATTATGTTTTGTGTGTGTGTGTGTGTAACTTAAATTAACTCTAACATGATTTTTTTCCCTTCTAAATCTCATATGTGATTTTTGTTTTCTGATACATGATTTTTTTTAAAGAGTTAGTTTTAAGGACACAATAGTCAAAATTAAATCCTAATAAATTAGTATATATTTTTTAAAATTAATTCTCAAATTATATATGGCTTTTTTTTTAATATAGCCCTCAGATAGTTCCTGCAAAACTAAATAAATTAAAAAATATGGATCCCGTCAAAAATAATATTTACATACCTTTAGATACACTAATTTGTTTAGTATACAACCTTAAATCCTTTTCAACTATCAGATTTGTAAATAAACTTTATCATTATTACAATTTTAATTAATAATAATTAGAAAATCATTTGTTAGTCGTGTGGTCCCACCCAAAAAAAGAGAGTCAATTTTTTTATTTTATCAAAAGGATTCTAAAAGCTATATGTTATATTTGATAAAATTTTACATCGATACGATAAGCATAAATTAAAACAAAATAAATATGAATCAAATTACATTATTTTTATTACTTCAATCTCAATTGTAACATCATTTTTTTCCTCTTTTTAAAGCTAATATGTTGTTTTCATTTTTCTGATATATGAATTTTTATATTCATATTAAAAAGTACTTTTAAGGATACAATAGTTTAAATTAAGTCCTAATAAGTTATTTCATTAATTAGTTAGAGTTTTAGAATGTTTGAAATTAGTTTTTCAGTTATAAGGCTTACCGATATGCAAATTAACTTATCCAGAAATAAGGACCCCATTCAAGACAATATTTTAGATATGTGAATTTATATATTCATATTACAGAGTGGTTTTAAGGATACAATAATAATATCATATTTTTCATCTTAAAGGTTATAAATGTTCTAAAATATAGTAATTAAGAATTATTTGATCTCGTGGCACCTTTTTTTTCCTAATACATGTGATTTTCTTAAAAATCCCATATATACTTATATAGCCACTTTGTTAATCATTCGGTCTTATCAAAGTAAAAAATTATCCTGTAATTTGATTATTGATTTTATATATTATATAAATAATTTTTGCAATGACTATGTTATGTGTAAATAATCATATATTTATTGCATCAATAAACCTAAATTATTAACTGTAGCATAATTTTTTCTCTTTTAAATATCCATAAGTTATATTTTTTAGATACGTGATTTTTTGTCTTTGTATGAGAGAGTTAGTTTTTAGAACACTATAATCAAAATCAAATCCTAAAAAATTTGTATAGTTAGAGTTTTAGAATTAGTTTTCACATTATATAAGGCTTCCTCGTACAACCTTTATACAATTCGTGCAAAATTAAAGAAACTTAAAAATAGCGATCACATTCAAAATAATATAACTTTTATATACATTGACATGTTTAGTATATAGATTAAGTCCTTTTCAACTATGAGATTTATGAATAAGTATTATCATATAATAATTTTAATGAATAATAATTGTGCAATCATTTTTTATTTGCGTGGTTCCATCCAAAAAAATAAAGTTGATTTTTTTTATTTTATAAAAAGGATTTTGAAAGCTATATTAACAAATCATTACATCGATTACGCTAAGACAATTTTATAATTTCTTTCAAAAAAATTAGCGGTTACATTATTTTTATTGTTTCAATATTAATTGTAGCATCATTTCTTTTCTCTTCTAAATCTAGAATGTTGTTTTCATTTTTAAGATATATGACTTTTTGTATTTATATTGGAGAGTGATTTTAAGGCTACAATAACCAGAATTAAGTCCTTATAAGTTAGTTCTTCAATCGGTTAGTGTTTTAGAACATTTAGAAAAATTGTTTTTCAATTATATAAGGTTTAGTAATATGGAATTAACTTATCAAGACATAAAAATCTCATCCAAGATAATATTCTCAATTGTAGCGTCATTTTTCTCTCTTCTAAATCTAGTATGTTACTTTTGTTTTTTGGATATATGAATTTTTTTTATTTATAATAGAAAGTGATTTTAATGATAATATTCAAAATTAAGCCCTAATAAGTTAGTGCATCAATGGACTAGAGTTTTAGAGAATTTAGAATTACTTTTTTTTTTTTACTTATATAAGGCTTAGTAATATGAAAATCAAGTTATGAAGAAATAAGAATCTCATCCAAGATAATATTCTCAATTTTAGCATCATTTTTTTTCTCTCAAAATCTAGTATGTAATTTTCGTTTTTAAGATATATGAATTTTTATATTCATAATAAAGAGTAATTTTTAAGAATACAATAGTCAAAACTAAGTCTCAATAAGTTAGTTCATCAATCAATTAAAATTTTAGAACGTTTAGAATTAGTTTTCAATTATATTAGACTTAGTAAAATGAAAATTAACTTATCAAGAAATAAGAACCTCATCCAAGATAATATTCTCAATTGTAGCATCATTTTTTCTCTCTTATAAATTTAGTATGTTATTTTCATTTTATGATATATGAATTTGTATATTCATATTAGAAGTGGTTTTAAGGATACAATAATCAAAATTAAGTTCTAATAAGTTAGTGCATCAATTAGTTAGAGTTTTAGAATGTTTAAAGTTAATTTTTTAATTATATATAGCTTAGTAATATAGAAATTAACTTATCAAGAAAGAAGAACCCATCCAAGATAATACTTTAAACCTTTAACGACACTTATAATAGTAATAATTCTATTTCACGTTGAAAATATAACGTGGTGACGTGTCAAGAAAAGAAGTCATATCTCTGTTAGAATTTTAGAACGTTTAGAATTAGTTTTTCAATTACATAAGGCTTAGTAAAATAAAAATTAACTTATCAAGAAATAAGAACCCCATCCAAGATAATATTCTCAATTCTAGCATCAATTTTTTTTCCCTTTTAAATCTAGTTTGGTTATTTTTGTTTTTAAGATATATAAACTTTTTATTCATATTAGATAGTGATTTTAAGAATACAATAGTTAAATTTGAGTCTTAATACGTTAGGTCATCAATCAGTTAGAGTTTTAGAACATTTAAAGTATATTTTAAATTATATAAGGTTTAGTAATATATTAACTTATTAAGAACTAAGAAGTCCATCCAAGATAATATTTTAAACCTTTAATGACATTTATAATAGTTATAATTTTATTTCACTTTGAAAACGTAATGTGATGACATGTCAAGTAAAGAAATCATATTTCTGTGATAATGTGTCGCAAAAATAGGCTCGCGCTTCACTTATTATATGTTATATAGATATAGATACGACAACATATAGTAACATCATAAATAGAACGGGGGCCTATATTTACTATCAGTGTACCAATATAGTACACACGTAATGCATATGGGTTTAGGGTCAGTACGATAACATATCATAGTATAATATATAGGAGTAGATCTAGAAAGTCTAATCGAGGGTGTCAAAAAATTATAAAAAAGATTTGATGGCTAACATAAAAGATTTCGGAATGTTTAAGTTAATATAAAACATGAATAATTAAAAACACATTATAATTAGCGCCATTACTAAATAGGTAAACTCTTGTATTGTATTATAAATACGTTAGAGACACCTGTCTAATTTTCTCTTCACATAATCATGGTATCAGTGGGTTTGTTTTATGATTGTTCAGAATGTTCTCCCTTCGGTTGGGATGATGAGTTGCCAATTAATCGTCCTTCTGCTCTTATATGATCCAACATGTACCTCTCATGTGAGAAAGGGTGCTATGCGCTCCCACTCACTCGCATAGAAATGTGACAAGTAAGATAAAGAGGAAGAGTGTTTGATATTGATTTTTTTTATTGAAACGGTAACTTTTATTAAATAGGTACAAAGGAAATGTACAAAAAACTAAAGAGTACAGTCTTGTTGTCAAAAATTAGACAGCCCAAGACTTACAAAAGTCTACAAAAGTAACAGACTCAAAAACACCCCTTACAGAGTACCAATAAAACAGAGATTTCAAGAACAATTCACACAGCAATAACGGAGATCTCTCTACATTTTTGAATGCTCGGGTGTTACGTTCAGACCACAGTAATAAGAAGATTGCTCTCGGAAAAGCAGTAAATAGACGTTTTAAGGATTTTGACGGACCTTGCATTCTCCAAGCCACCAAAAATTCTCTCACAGAATTAGGAAAAGTGAAAGACAAACCAATTAGTGAAAGAGCCACTGCCCATAATGTACGTGCCACCGAGCAGTGCAAGAGTTAATGGTCTACGGTCTCTTCTTCATGACAACAAAGAAAGCATCTATTCGCAAAAGCCCAATTCCTTTCTTGAAGGTTATCAATCGTTAAAATGCTATTACAATATGTGCAACAAACAAAAATTTTGACCTTATGAGGAAGCACATGATTCCAAACCGTCTTCATAGGGAAAAGGCTTGTATCACAGTGATGAATCAACTTATAAAAAGAACGTACCGATAAAATTTTGTTGGATTCTAGTGTCCATATAATTTTGTCCAACGTACCGATAAAATTTTGTTGGATTCTAGTGTCCATATAATTTTGTCCAAATCCTTGCCAATATTGTCGCAATTGTACAGTTGCAACAAGAAGGCCTCTACCCGGTAAACCTCTTGACCCTGTAATCTTCTAAAAAATGTGGGATTCCATACACTTAATTGACCCTAGCTCCATCTGACATACATCTGCGATAGTTTTCTCTTTGTCATTAGAGAGCAGGAAAAGATCATAAAATTCTGATTTTAATGGAGCTTTGCCGCACCATACATCGTTCCAAAAAGAAATGAAATAGCCAAGACCAACTTCCATTTTAGCAGCCTTCCAAAATGAACCAAAAACCTAGCAGAAGCCAATCCAAAGTCCATACCCATGAGGCCCAGAAGGAGTTGGCAGCGACCACACGTCTTCGGAGCTGCTGTACCTGGCATTTATAATTTTCCTCCACAAACCCTCTCGTTCGATTAAGAATCTCCAACACCATTTGCCAAGTAACGCAATATTGAACCTCCCAAGATCCTTCACTCCCAAACCACCAAAGTCTTTGTTTGCTGTGACTTTGTCCCAGCTGACCAGATGATATTTAAAACGATCCTCAGTACCTTGCCATAAAAACTTGCCCATAATTTGATGAAGTTTATTCTTGACCTTTGAAGGAATAGGAAATAGTGATAAGTAGTATGTGGGTAGAGTGCTTAGAACACTTCTCAATAATGTAAGCCTGCCCCCGCTGGAGAGGAATTTCATCTTCCACTCGGCTAGCTTTCTTTCAAATTTTGTAATTACCGGTTCCCAAATTGAGGATGATTTGAATCTTGATCCGAGAGGTAGACTGAGATAAGTGGTGGGAAAATGACCCACCTCGCAACCCAACACAGCTGATAATCTGTCCATATTCAAAATATTGTCAACCGAAAACAACAAACTTTTGCTTAAATTTATTTTAATGCCTGAAACCACCTCAAAACAGAGAAGGACTAAACGAAGGTAACGCAGACTATCAATTGAGTCGTCACAAAACACCAATGTATCGTCTACAAACAATAAATGACTAACCGTTATGGACTCCACACCAGAGCCAACTGTGAAGCCCCGAATCCAATTTAAATGAACAGCCGTTTCTATCAACTTGGTTAGTGCCTCCATGACAATTATGAAAAGAAAAGGTGAGATAGAATCACCTTGCCTTAAGCCCCTAGAACCTTTGAAAAATCCAGAGGATTCACCATTTATAACTAGAGAGAAAGAGGGAGATGAAATCCAAAAGTCTATCCAAGCCACCCATTTCTCCCCGAAACCCATCATTCGTAGCAAGTGTAATAAGAATTTTCAGTTGACATGATCGAAAGCCTTCTCAATATCCAATTTACATAAGACACCATGTTGCTTCCTCTTGATTTTCTCATCCACACACTCATTGGCAATCAGTGCTGCATCTAATATTTGTCTGCCTTTTACGAAAGCATGCTGGCTAGAAGAAATAATACCATTCATCACAATATTGATCCTTGTAGCCAATAATTTGGAAATGATCTTGTACATACTACTCATAAGACTTATCGGACGAAAATCCTTTAAGCATTCGGCCCCTTCTCGTTTTTGCAATAGTACCAAATATGTAGAATTCAGTGACCGCTCAAAGCGACACCTGCCATGGAACTCATTAGCAAACTGTAGCACTTCAAACAGTTCAAAACAGGGTTGTTGAGCGTTTGACATCGCAAAATATGGTGTTTAGAACACCCCTCAAATACAGAAAAAGTGTCTAAAACCAGAAACATCACTCCACTCTTGGTGTTTCTTATTTTGGTACTAATAGTTTTCAACACTTTTTGAAAAACAAGTTTGACCATACCAGGTTACACTTTGATATTCACAAAAGGACATTTAATGCCTTCTAAGACCTTCCATTTTAAGTCTTACTAACCTCTCCTTCATGCATCCAGAAAGAAAAAGAGGGGAAGTACTCAAGAAAGTATTATTTATATACATTAATTCTTTCAAGCTTAATCATTGCCGCATTAATTTTTTTTACTTATCAGTCTTGTAAATATTAATAAGGGATTTGATAATGAGAAAGAGTAGGAAAATTAATCGCCATAAATAGTTCGCTTATAAAACACAGAAAATTTTGCATATCTTAAAACGGTAACATAATATAGTACCACAGCCAGTGTTGTAATGACCGAGATGAGTGGCACAACACAGCCACCGACGTAAGTGCTACTGTGGGACGATAACACATTCACTCTGATTCTGCGTATTTGCAAGGTGGGACGGGGCCTATATTCACTGTTTGTGTACTTATATAGTACACAAACAGTATAAGGGTTATTAGTAAGATAATAATGTTTCATAAGTATAGACTAAGTGTAGTAGAAGATAGCACACATAAAAACATTATAAGCAGAACTCGGTCTTGTTGTACAAGGGAGTACACATAGTAACTATAAATAAAACTCTTGCATTGTGTTATAAATAGATTAGAGTACAACTGTCTAGGTTTTTGCTTCACTTTATCTGGGTATTGTGGGTTTTTTTTTTCTGATGAGTGTTCTAACTGCTCTCCCTTCGGTAAGGACCATACGTTGCCATTTAACCGTCCTTCTGCTCTTATCTGATCCAAGATGTGACTACCACATGAGAAAGGGTCGCCACTCACTTTCATAGAAATGAGAGAAGTAGGAAAAGAGGGAACCGATGTTTGGAATTGATTTTGAAAATGGTCTAACATATTTTAAATAGTTTAAAACAGGATTGATCGAGTGCTTAGCATAACAAAATTATTTAAAACACCCTCTAAGATACAAAAAAAATTGTTTAAAACTAGTTGAAACACCACTTTTGGTATTCTTGCTTTTGGTGCTTCTGGTTGAAAGACGTTTTAGAGAAACAGTTTCACCGATAAAAGCATTAAATTACACTTACATCAAAGGACATTGAATGCCTTTTAAGATAATTCATTTTAAGGCTCGCCAGTCACTAATGCATGCATTCAGAATGAGAGAAATAGAGAGCTAGTCATACGCATTTTTGTTTTGGCTCTTCACACTTCTTTTGAACTTAATTGTTTCAATGTCCTTTGATTTGTTCGCCCAAGATGCCGGTGGCACCTCGTCTAGTGGCCGAGACAATTTTAAATTTGTTTATCATTTTTCGAGGGAGTTATAAAATGTGGGTCAAGTTTGGTGGTGTAAGATATGTTCTCCCCTATTCTTTACTTTTGTAAAGTTTCTTTCTGCCCGTTAATACAATGTTTTCCAATTGAGCAATAAAAATTTTAAAAAAAAAGAGAAATTTTATTACACTATTTAGCTAATTTGCTTGCCTAATCGCAAGTGCATGCCACTTCTGTTATCATCATATATGTTATTAAAAATATAATTTTTTTTATCTTATTACATGCTTTATCATCCTGCTTTACATTAAAATTATGATCAAGAGACAATTCTTAATGTTTTAGTGACGGATAATGCGGTAAAGTAGTTTATAATGGGGTGAAAATAAGAGTTTTGTCAAAGGAGCATTGCTTAGGGTAACATTTTGTTTGCTAAACAAGTGTTGTTGCACGCATGACATGTACGTCATAAGTAATTCTTTTTATGATAAAAACTTCACACATTTTTGGGCTTTTGTAATAAATCAGGTGCTTTTGGAAGGAAATGCATCAGTGCGGATGGTTACTTTAAATCGGCCACGTCACCTGAATAGCCTTACCTACGAAATGGTAAGTTTTGCATCCTTTTCTTCACACTCTTTATGAATTTAAACGCAATGTGAATGAATGTTGTCCATTTTGTTCTTCTATTATTTTTAAAAGGTAAAGCAAATTTATTTTCATTTTCACCAATGCTTTTACGTAAGTGCCCTTTCAGTGGAGATAACTGGAAACAAAAGAATAAAACAATGTAAAGGCAGCTGCATGTAACATCGAGGGAAACCAAGTTCATCCCTGTAACATCCCGAAATTTGCAGAACGTTAACACTCGCTCGCTTATTTATCTAAGACAATAACACCCTCAAACTCAACCAATATAATACTATCAGCCAGTTAGAGCAACTAAACCATCGAATAAGATAATACTCATAATGTAATGTCATAATTGAAATATCAAGTCTAAGTCAAAATTTTTAAAAAACAATACTAACCTGCGCAGGGTTCTAATGACCAAGACTAAATTTAAATTCTCTTTCCCTCGCTTGACTCTAATCCATACTCAATACAATTTATTGTTGGTTATTACCTGCAAAAGGGAACAGGGGGGGGGGGGGGGTTGAGCTTTAGAAAGCTCAGTAAGGTCGCTTAAATTTCAATTTAGGACAAAAAAGATTTACAAATTTTATTATTAATGACAATATTCAACTCTCTCCCTTAAATCAGATATCAACAAAACAATTATATATACACCGTAAATGATGCAGATGATACTGAACATGAGTAAGTTTGCAAAGCCACACAAACAGTACAGGATAACACTTACCAAAGTCACAAAGGCGATGCTCAATAATACTGATAACTACATATGCATATATACAGTAGCTAGACCATTGAGGTACTAGCGTTTTCTGCAATAACAGACCATCTTTTTAACGACTCAATACACTAACTCATATCAATATACAAAGTACAGTAATTATTAATTCAAATCGATGTTCAGTGAGTAATGAATAATGAGCATCGGTAAGAATTTTTTAACAAACGCTTAAGCCTCAAAGCGAGGGTTTAAAGGCAAACTACGCATATTTATATCAGAATAATAGAATCCAAATGAATAGAGATGACAAATCAGAATAACATAAAAAATTAATTATGAGGAATTTGGTTCGATTAAAAATTCATTACCTCGGTCTGAAGCTATGTTAAGCTAATCAACCTCAACTAGAAATCCTTTGAATTAACCTAAATAGAGCAAATCATTTATCAGGATACGATCTATGATGCGATGTAACAAATTGGTATTAACTTCCTAAAAACTCATCCCACTCTCGAAATAAGCTAACTACAAGCGGTTCATTTATGGCAAATAGAGATTTATCAAAAATAAAAACATATACGTTGTATGTACACTATGTAGATGGCAAGGTCATTTACATAATGCCACGCATTTCCTCAATACCAGAATCCTGAGATTGCTTGCTACATCTGACCAAAAGAACCATCCAATCCATTTTAAGCTCCTCTTGAACGAGCCGATAATAAAAGCACTTCTCCCCACTTCTTCCAAAACTCACGTAAAGTAAATCCTAAAATCTTCAATTTATTTCATTTTCATTCTCTCCGTATGCGTCTGACCCATTCGGCTTTTTTAACTCTTTGACTCGCTCTCTTGAACTCTACAAGATAACGACTAACACACAACACTGTCTCGACAACTTGTACCAAGATACTTCCCATTACTTTCTCTATGTCATTTTCTCTTAGAAAGATGCACATAGGCCAACAACACAGCCAGTGTTATTAAAGGCGCAGGCGCACCTAAGGCGCAAAAGGTCCCTGGAGCCTAGGCGCAAGGCGCAGGCTCGCGCCTTTTCAAAGCAAGGCGCAAAATTAAAATAAATATAAATAAATAAATAATAGTGCATTAAAACAATAAAATTACATTTAAAAAAACATTTCTTTTTCAGTATACTTCCTATGAGAACTACAAAGAACTAGATATTGTACCTTATTTTTGTACATATGTTTTAAGTCGTTCACATCCCCATTTTATCGATAATGAGCGTATTAAATAATATCCTCATTTTATGATTATAAATCTATTAGCGACAAACGAGAATATAAAAAATACACATGACGTGAAAAATAGACAATTCTTATTTTTGAAAGAGCTAATAAAAATGTCACTAAAAGCATATTTACAAGCTTTTTTTTTTGTTGAGATTCGTGAGAACTACAACCACAAAGGTGTAAATACGTGGTCAATGAAGGGCATATCTGAAGTTGAAGGTACAATAAATGGAGAACTACCAGCAGTTCACTTTACACGAAGCTCATCACAGAGCTTGCTGTGCTCAAAGAATGAGGCTCCAGAGAGAAATGGGATGTTTCCATGGGTGGTTGCCCCTCTCTGTCAAAGATGACCTTCATCCGAGCCCATGATTTAATCATCGTCCCTGAAAACCAATAGCCCATTTCTCTCTCTCTCTCTGTGTAATTCTACAGAGATACAGAAAGAGAGTGATATCTATCTATATATATATATATATATATATATATATATCTATACATACATAAAAAACAGGCGCAAGGATGAACAGGGACTGAGTGAAGAGTGGGAGAGAGAGAGAGAGACCAGCGGGGTTGAGGCATGGAGCAGCAGAGTAGCAGCGGCAAGAGCAGCGCCACGGCGTCGACAGAGGCAGCGGAGCAACTAGCAGTCAGCGGTGGCGGCGAGGGGACAAGCAATGGCAGCGACGACGGCCACCGGTCACCGGAGAAAGGATGAGGAGTGACAAGGTCACTGGAGCAAGGACGAACTGTCACACGCAGAGTGAAATTGATTTGGATTTGGGGATTTTAGACTTTGGGAGCAAGGACGAACAGGCGCCTAGCTTCGCGCCTCCCGCCCCTCTATGCTCCTAGCGCCTGGGCGCCTAGGCTCATAAGGCGCGCGCCTAGTTGAACGCGCTGTGCCTAGCCTAGGCGAGGTGCGGGTTGTGCGCTTGAGCGCGCCTTGCGCCTAGGCGCGCTTTTAATGACATTGAACACAGCACACAGTCGCAGCCATAACACTTATACGATAATCCTTGTCAAAAATAAACACATGCATGCATAATGCACACCTATATAAGCATATGATAACCTACACATGATACCACTAAATTCACCACCGGCTATATAAAATTATCAAAATACCCCCTGATGTATGTAAAATTATCAAAATACCCCTTGTTGGCCGTCGCAGCAGAAAAATTTCAAAATACTTCAAAACAGTTCTATAAAAGTATTAAGTTGAAAAGCCAAAAAGTCCTTTGAAAGATAAATGTTCTATTATTCCAAAAACTCCATCAAGTTCTTAATGGCACATAAGGCGACCAAAGTCACTACACATGATAAACGATACTAAAAGTCATAAAACTTTAGACAGCGAAACATTTCAATGGTAAAGGTCACTGTGAAATTTTAAGGGAAAAATAATCTAGTTTGCTATTTTTAATAAATCAAGAACCCCATTTTTAGATAAAATCATTTTCTTCTTCCTCGAGACCCCTAAATCACACACATTGCTCACCCACTTTCTCCATTTCCAGCTCCACAAATCTTTCCACACCTACACCCATTAAAACACTCTAGAAAACCTCACACTATATACACACTCATCACGTTTAATATCACACACACACACACAGCTACACATAGATGTCACACATTCTAATTTACACACACCATAACACAATGACTTACACACACAAAAACTCATGCACACGTACCGGTTTTTCACGCATTTTTTTACTCACACACATGCATATTTCACACACACTCCCATAAATTCATCACACAGAATGCACACAAACACTCTGTACTCACCTATACACCATTCACACACTTTTATCACTTTTACCCAGACAAAAGCACACTTGGTTTACACAAAAGACACACAAACACACTCTCACAAAACACAGCCGCACACCCTCCCTCACAACAATTACACACATGCACCACCACAATTCAGCCCATTCCAACCTCTGCAAGCCCTGCGATGATACCATTCCAGCCGCCTTAAACAACACCGTGAAACCTCCACGTCACACCACACCACACCAAAATCAGAATGCCACCACTGCACATATTCACCAACAACACGAGTGCATTATCAACATCCATTACACACAAATCACCCCCCAAACTATTCTATCGCGGCTAACATCCATTTTTGGCTGCCGATTGTGACTTTGAAAAGGCAAACGGAGGAAAAAGTGCACGGTTGGTCTAGTCGGCGTCCCCTCGCCATGATCGTCATTGTAGTAGCCCGTAAATCACCATTCACATACACACTTTGTCACACCTATACACTCTCCAATGCACAGACCTCATCTCCTCATCACCGATCCAATTGCCTCCGGTTCTCTAGATTTGGTGGTGCCGATTGGCGGCTGATGGGTGCCATTTATTGTTAGTTTTTGACTTTCATTACCTTCCCAGCCGGTGGTCATCGTTCCATTTACCTGTCAGGTCAATGACCGATGGTGGTGAAGGACTCAAGGGATTGTAGTGGCGCTGCCCTATCTAGACTTCTCTGCACCTTTTCCCTTTTATGTTCTCTATATTCATATTTAAAAAATGACCCAATTGTAATTAAACATTTCAAAGTAATCCCCTTCAATTTTTTTATTTCTCTATTGCACCCACTTTTTTATTGCAACTAATGGTCGCTAGAATTTTTCACTATGACATTGCTCGTGCTAATCGTCACTAAGGACTCCAAGAATTAAATTGTCGCATTGTATGTTTTACGTGGCTAAACAAATAAATGTAATATTATAATTCATCAAACAACCATCTTCGTCATCGTAACTTATAATCATAAAAACTTTGTTGCCAAAGATTTTAAAATAATCACTTAGAAAAACTACTACTAAAGTAGAAAGCTAATTTATGGGATCAAACCTAACCCTAGGTTTGGGGTGTTACATTCATCTTAACTTTGACAATGTCCAAACACTACGCTTTCATTACGTGGCTTTTATAGTATCCAAAATAATGGGCGAACATTCTTTAAACTCTTCACCAAACTTCATGTACTACAATCTTAAGTTAACTTCATAAGTCAACTGCAAACATTTTCTTCCTACAATTCGAAATCATCTTCACTCAAATTAAAAGCATCCTCTTGACTTTACATATAATTTTCCAAAATATTTGTCAAAAATGCAAAATTGAAATTCAGCAACTTCAAATATTTCATTATACAGTAGGATTCTGATTATAACTTATGTTTTCAGAAACCTAATCAGCTTGATCATTACTTAATCTCTAAGTACTATGGTCCCGACCTTGTCACGTGCGCTCCCAAATTAGTAGTCGTGAGTTCTATCAAAGTTCTTAACCCACCATATTACTAATAACACGAGGTATAGACAGAGCATCTAAATCCATAAAAAGATAAGTATCTATAAGACCACAATAAAAGAGAGCTCATTCTCTTAATAATTTCCTTCAGAATAAAATTCAAATACAACGGTTAAAACAATCTAATCAAATCACCCACATCGACTTAAAGTTCTAAAAAAAAACCCCCATAAAGTACAATTTATTATAAAGAACTCTCAGAACTCAAATGCTGCCAGAATAACACACTTAACTTCAAGCTGAAGGTATACTAGAGTATTAAGAAATTTCCTCATCACATGGGACTTGCACTCTACATGATTCAAACCTTGAGTTTAACTTCCATTCTCATCAAAGCCACAATTGCAGTCATCTCAATTCTCTCTTAATGACATTTCTTTGACTACTGAAGTTGACCAGTAACTATAGTTGCTACATTATTCGTACGCTTTTCGCCTAATGTGTTTCCCATCCAATTGCCAACATCAACTTTTAGAGTCATATACTCTATGGCCATAAACTACTTAATCCTTCTAACACGTGATTAATAAACACAAAATCAAACTCAACCTTTCAATTGACTACCAAGACCATAACTTAATGTCTAGGTCTATCTAAATTTTGAAATGCTATGTCTATGAAGTTTACTAATCAAAACCACGTGATCACTTGAAGGGATATATGTTGCCCGTCCCATTTTATTAATCTGTCACCAAAATCGATACTATCAAATAACTTTCGGAGCATATTGCTTTGACTTAGCCAATATGGATAGCAAATTCTAAAAGCACCTAGCATCGCACCAAAATACTCAAACTATAACCACTATGCTTTCGTTGTGCACTCGGATATCAATCTAAACCAATTTAAACTATTATTGAACCCATCACATTAATGAAAGTATTATCTTAAAGGACTCAAAAATCTAATTCTTTACACACATGTATCGCACATCCAATAGCGATCACAAGCTTTACTATTCATAGCTATTTGATGAAGCTACTCAAAGAAACCAAAAGATTACTATTTTATCCTTCAATCATCTTCTTTGGTTAATACTTAAGATCCGAGAATTCTTAGGTAAGTGACATGTCTACTATTGCGTACTCAGCGCAAATCTCAATCAAATGCTAAAACCTCAACTAAGTCTTCAAAACCTAGTACAAGTTTCCAAAATCCAATCTCAGTCACAGAATATCTTAAGCTTGTGATTTTATAGAATCTCATACCTAAGCTCTGATACTGACTGCAACATCCCGAAATTTTAGGAACGTTGACACTCACTCGATCATTTATACTAAGACAATAATACATTCAAACTCAACCAATATAGTATCACTAGCCAGTCAGAGCAACTAAACCATCGAATAAGATAATAATCTTAATGTACTATCATAATTGAAACATCAAGTCTAAGTCAAAAGTTTTAAGTAATAATACTGATCCACGTAGAGGTTCTAATGACCAAGACTAAAACTTAATATTTTTCCCTCGTTCGGCTCTAATCCATACCTAATACAATTTATTGTTGGTTATTACCTGCAAAAAGGAACAGAAAAATGGGTGAGCTTTAGAGAGCTCGATAAGGTGGCTCAAATTTCAATAGAGGAACAAAAAAGATTTACATATTTTATTTCAATGACAATATGGGAAGAGATTCAACTCTCTCCCTTAAATCAGATAACATTGGAACAATTTCGAATACACTGTAAACAATGCATATGATATTGAACATGAGTATATTTGCAAAGCCACACAAGCAGTGCAGCGTAACACTTAGCAAAGCCATAAAGGCGATGCTCAATAACACTAGTAACCACATATGCATATGTACACTAGCTAGATCATTAAGGTACTAGTGTTTCCTACAATAACAGACCATCCTTATATCACCCCTAATATACACCATCCTTATAATGGCTCAATACACTAACTCATAGAAATATGCAGAGTACAATAGTCACTAATTCAATGAATAAATCGATGCTCTGTGAGTAATGAATAATGAGCATCGATAAGAATTTTTTAACAAATGCTTAAGGCTCAAAGCGAGGGTTTAAAGGCAAACAATGCAACATAATCTAAAGGAATAGTGATAACAAATCAAAATAACATAGAAAATCAACTATGAGGAGTTTGGTCCGAATAAAATTCCCGTACTTTGGTCCAAAACTATGTTAAGCTAATCTACCTCAACTAGAAATCCTTTGAATTAACCTAAATAGGACAAATCATTTATCAGGATACGATCTATGCTGTGATGTTATAAACTCGATATTAACTTCCTAAACATAACTCATCCCACTCTCAAAATAAGCTAACTACAACTGATTCATTTATGACAAATAGAGATTTCTCAAAAATAGAAAACACATAAGTTGTATGTACACTAGATAGATGGAAAAATCACTTACATAATGCCATGTATTTCCTTGATACTAGAATCCTGTGGGATTCTTGTTACATCTAACCAAAAGAACCGCTCCATTCCAAGCTCCTCTTGAACGAACCGATAATATACGCGTTTGTCGCCACTTCTTCCGAGACTCACTTAGAGTAAATCCTAAAATACTTAATTTATTGGGTTAATGACAAAACTGTCCACTGACGTTTACACATATTTGCACCTTGCTCCCCGTATTTACCACTTCGGCAATAGTGTTCCTTGAGGTTGACAAAACCACTACAAACAACTCCAAAATTGGATGCCCATTCAATTTTAGACGTTAAGTTGTCGCACATGCCATTTTGGCATGGGCAAATATGTCATTTCCCTTACGCCCATCTCTCTCTCTCTCTCTCTCTCTCTCTATACAAACTCCATCAAACAATGCTTATTAGACTTCAAAAGAAAATTTTGGACATTCGCTTTTCATCTCCTTCTGCTTCTCAACTAAGCTCCTTTCTCCTGCAGAGTAGAAAATTCCTCTCCTTCAAGTAGCATTGAAACCCAAAAACCCCAAGTTTTTTCAGAGAGTTTTTGTACATATTTTGCAAGTGAAGGAATAAAAATCTCACTCGAGATATAGTACAGGTTTTATTAGTTATCTTTTAGCCATTCTCAGATGCTGAGCTCAACTTCTAATTCTTACCGAATCACCTTTCATTTCCTTTGCTTTCCTAAATGAGCCCGTAGATGTAATTGTTCCTCTAAATTGAAACAATAAGGAGATGTGTATTCCCAAAAGGCGTGTAACATTCTACCAATGAATTACAGTCCTCATTTCTTGTCTTGTGTAGATCGTTGATCCTAACCAGGGTAAGGTTTAGTTTGAGCTCGATGGTTGTCAAGGAAACCAAGAAAAAGGATTCCAAGAAATTCACTTTGGAGTTTTTGGGGTTTATACATAGTACAAAACCCCATCTTTTTCTCACTCTGTACAAAAACTTACCCAGTTTTAAGAGTTCGAATCACTTCGGACAACTAGATTAAAAGTTCCGGAAACAGTAATGAAATTTCCTGCAGATGGACTCCCATTTTTTCTTTTTCACGGATCTGCTTGTTAGGGTTTGACAATTTGTTCATCAAATATTCGTGGTGGAGGTGGTGACAAAAAAGGTGGGCAGCGGTGGTGATGATGGCAGGACCGTGCAAAGGGGGGCTAAATGAGGAAATATGGTGGTGGTTATGGGTTTTCGGTTGATCAGAGGATAAGCTGATAGCTTGCGGTGGTGGGGAAGATGCATGAGTATGCGTGCGTATGTGTGTGTGTGTGTGTGAGAGAGAGAGAGAGACAAAGAGAGAAGAAGAAGAAGAAGATGATGATGATGATGATGATGATGAACAAAGTGCGAAAGGGAAGAGGGGATAGGGGAAACGACAAATTTGCCCATGCCAAAATGGCATGTGCACCGCACATGCAGACTTAACATCCAAAATTGAATGGACATACTATTTTGGAGCTGTTTGCAATGGTTTGTCAATTTCAAGGAAAACTTTTGCCAAAGTTGTAAATACAGGGAGCGAAGTGCAAATACGTATAAACGTCAAGGGACAGTTTTGTCATTAACCCTAATTTATTTCATTCTCCTTAATTCTCTCCGTATGAGTCCGAGTCATCTAGCTTTTCTAAGTCTTTGACTCGCTCTCTTGAACTCTACAAGACAACGATTAACACACCCCAGCGTCTTGACAACATGTACCAATACGCATCCCCTTTCTTTCTCTAAATCACTTTCTCTTACAAAGACGCGCACAAACCAACAACACATCACACACTCGTAGCCATAGCACCTGCACGATAATCCTTGTCAAAAATAAACAAATGCATGCATAATGCGCACCTAGACAAGCATACGATAACCTGCACACAATACCACTAAATTCACCACCGGCCATGGGAAATTACTAAAATACCCTTTGACATACGTAAAATTACCAAAACACCCCATGTCAGCCGTTGCACCACAAAAGTTTCAAAATAATTCAAAACAGTTTTATGAAAGTATTAGGTTAAGATCAGGTAAAAAAGTCCTTTGAAAGACGTTCTTTAATCCAAAAATTTCCTCAAGTTCTTAACGGCACAGAAGGTGACCAAAGTCACTACACCTGATAAACAATACTAGAAACTCTTAAAACTTTAGACAATGAAATATTTCAATGGTAAAAAGTCACTTTTTCAGGGAAAAATAATCTAGTTTTGTATTTTAACAAACCAAGAACCCCATTTTTAGATAAAATCATTTTACGCTCTTCAAGGACCCGAATAAATTTAATAAAATTACACATCATAGATCTTGCATATATAATAGGGGTTACTGTTTTGTACTTAGCCAAAATCAGAGTAAAAATGGATTTTAAAAAATCAAAATCTAGACTGTTAGAAATAATAGACTTATAGCGACACTTTCCATTTTCTTCTTTCTTGAGACCCTAAATCATACACACTGTTCACCCACTTTCTTCATTTCCAACCCCGCACATCTTTGCCTTAGAGCACACACAGTTCAGAAATCTTTACACACCTACACCCATTAAAACACTCTAGAAAAACCATACATTGTATACACACTCATCACCTATAATCACACACACACACACACACACACACACAGTGCTACACAATACAAATACATGTCACGCGCTGTAATATACACACCCAAAAAGACACTGATTTACACACACAGAAACTCACGCACAAACTAGTTTTCATACATTTTTTTACACACATGCATATTTCCAACACCCCCCCCCCCCCAAACAGTGGCGGAACCAGGATTTCAGTCCAGGGGGTGTCAAAAATATATTGAAATCACCAAAAAAAATTAGGTAAAATAAATGCACTTTCTGATAATACACAAAAAAAAGTACTAAAAAAAATCCAAAAGTATTAAGTTTCATGAGAGTCACTACTCTTTACAACACAAAAAAGGGGGAAAAAAAAGCGAATACAAAACAAGACGAAGTTACTAAACTCAGTAAATTTTTCTGAATAAATTAACTAGAAGGATGCATTAACCTTTAGTGCATCCAGAAATAAGACTAGAAATGGTATAAACCTAATCACATATGACCAAAATTAGTACAGCACCTCTTGAAACTCGTAGAAATCTCAACATTACATGAAGCTCACGCCACAAGTTAAAACTGAGAATTCTTGCCTTTTAAGTGTCTTTACTTCTTAAATTTGAACATAATGTTAACTTGTATGATGTAACCATTTCCGAAGATCAACCTCACAACATCACATTCCAAATTTCCAACACAATAGTAAATTTCAACCTCCTAATTTGAAAACTAAATAAACAAAGAAGCTCAAGATCAAGCATGAATATCTTAAAAAAAATCAACAAAAAAATAGATTTATGCAATTAGGAATTGTTTATGCAACAAATTAGGAATTTGGAAAGCAAATTACTTAAGCAATTAGGAAAGCAAATCAATTAGGAGGGAACAAATCTGCAAATGCGTATCTCAAATTCAAAACGCGGATGACTCGTTATAGATTTAAGCCGTTAAATCAAAATTGGCTCTCACAACTCAGACGAGATAATTAACTGCATATGGGGCTTTATCATCTGATAGAAATCATAATCAATCAGAACAATTGAACAAGTGCCTGTAATTTTGGTAAGTGTAACCCTAAATCTTTAACAATCAAAGTATCAAACAATAGAAAATCAGCATATCACTAATCAGTATGCCTACCGAAGTCTAATAACGTGAAGTGTATAGTCGTTGTCGTCGTCGCCGGCAGAGGGATGTTGGTCGCCGATCGTTGTCGACTCGTCGTTGCCGGTCACTCATCCCGTCGTACGCCTCGCTATCGCTGTTTTCTGTCAGATCTGGAACAAGAAGGTCGGGCTTCTCTCGCATCTCTCGGCTGTCTTGATTTGAGGGAGAGAAAGACAGAGTCTGAGTTGAGGCCAGAGGGAGAAGCCATGGCTGTGACGTCATTCGTCCGTCTCCCGTCGGTGAGTGGGTGTCTGGGTGAGAGTCTGAGAGAGAAGGGCAGAGAGTGATGCGATGGAGGTTGGAGAGAGAGTCGGGCAGAGAGAGCAGGTGAAGAGAATTTTTTTAAAAAAAGTTCAGGGGGTACATTAGGCCCCCCCTCGTTACCACGTGGTTCCGCCACTGCCCCCCAATTCATCACACATAATGCACACAAACACTCCATACCCACATGTACACACACTTTTATCACTATTACCTGGACAAAAGCACACTTGGTTTACACAAAGGACACACATACACACACTCTTACAAAACACAGTCGCACACCCTCCTGCACAAGAATTACACAAACATTCACCACCATAAGTCAGCCCATTCTAGCCCCTGCAAGCACCAAAATGATACCATTCAAGCTACCTCAAATGCCGCTGTGATACCTCCACTCCACACTGCACCAAAATCAGAACGCCACCATTGCACACATTCACCAACAACACAAGCGCACTACCAACACCTATTTCACGTAAATCAGCACCAATTCTATCACGGTTGATACCAAGATTGGGCCGCCGGCCGTGACTTTGAAAGGGCAAATGGGGGAGAAACTGTCACGGTTAGTCTCGTCAGTGTCCCCTCGCCACGATCGTCACTGTAGTAGACCTTAAATCGCCATACGCATACACACTTCGTCAAACCTACACACTTTCTAATGCACAAACCTCATCTCTCCATTGCTGACCCAATCATCACTAGTGCTCATCAATTTGGTGGTGCCGATTGGAGGCTGATGGGTGCAATTTGTTGCCAGTTTTCGGCTTTCATTACCTTCCCTGCCGGTGGTCATCGTTGGTCAATGATCGATGGCCGTGAAGGACTCAAGGGATTGCAGTGGTGCTACCCAATCTAGGCCCGGCTGTCTGCTCGATCTCTCTGCTCCTTTTCCCTTTTATGTTCTCTATATTTTCATTTAAAAAATGACCCAATTCTAATTAAACTTTTCAAAGTCATCCCCTTCAATTTCATTTATTTCTTTATTGCTCACGCTAATCGTCGCTAAGGACTCCAAGAATTAAATTATCGCATGTATATTTTACGTCGCTAAAGAAATAAATCTATTGCTATAATTCACCGTACAACCAGGTTCATCATCGTATCTTATTATCATTAAAAAAATTGTTGCTAAAGATTTTAAAATAATCACTTAGAAAAATTACTACTAAAGTAGAAAGCTAATTTATGAAAACAAACCTAACCCTAGGTTCAGCGTGTTACAATCCCCAGCTTTTTCAAAACGGTTTTTGCCTTTTATTATATTATTGGTATTATAGCCTAGTTTTGTTGAAAAAATATTTCACTATTATTGTTAAAACTTGAAGATGAAAGGCCCTTTTTTGTCATTCGGTTCTGCTTGCAATAAAGATGACAATTTGCACTAAACTTCAGTTCATTTTAAGTAGTTTATTTTAGCTTAATTACACTTTGAACTTGTGTTTGTCAAAAAATTATAGCTAAACTCCTAAATCGTTAACTTTCAATACGCCATTGCTTGCCACGTGTTGCAATCACGATAAATCATTAATATGTGGTAAGTAAATATATGTTGGCCGTAAATATACTTTTATCTTTTTTTTGAGTACTTCTATTTGTTTCCACTTCGACTGGCACCTTAACCTTCATCGCCGCCAATGCCGCCTCCAACCCCGCCCCCTCCCCATCCACCACCACCAACCCCTTCTCTTCCTTGCATTCAGCAAGCTCTTTATGAAACAGATCTTGTCCAACAGAGGCCTCATCATTGCAACTCTCCTTCCTTTTATCTTTTTTAGTACCTTTTGGTAGGAGCAAAGCTTTTCTTTGGATGAGGGTGTGAGTGGTTACGCGGTGGCAATAGACCGGAGATGGTGGGGAAAACTGAAACGGGTAAGAATATAGATGTTTAAAAAGGGACCTGAATTGACAGATTTAATTTCCTCTTCAATGTATTTATTAACAACATTAGTGATGTCTCACAATTATTATCTCCATCCCTAATTAATTGATTATGTTTGACTTGCATGCTTATTTAGGACATGGGTCTTATTTTATGAGTTTCTCATTTTACCTTGAGAGAGGGAGGGGGGGGGGGGAGGGAAGGAAGAAAGTGGGCCAGGAGAGAAAAAATGGGTTGGTAGATGATTAAATATATAGAGAGAGAAATAGAACAAAAAATGTGTAAGAAAGGTAAACATGAAAAAATACCTATTGAATCTTTCTTAATTTGAAATTGATCAATTTTTTTGGGACCACCCAATAGGAAAATATGATCAATTAATTAGGAACGAAGGTAGTACAACACATGGTAAATTCTGGCCTTGTGATAGATAATTAGTAAATTTTAGATTTTAGTTTTAATCTTTGGGAAAACACAAGTTTGGGGCACTTAAGCCTTTTATTTTGTTCAAACCCTACGTATATCTCCTTCCACGTAGATTACTACTATCATATGGAATATGCTTGTATATACACTTTCTGGTAAAATTAACAATTTTTGTCATCAAAAGATGGATTGACAACATTTTGTGACCCTTAATTGGAAAATGGTTGCATTAGTTAATAAATGTCGTTTCACTCCATATTGAACCCTAATGGTCTAGTCTATTATTTGGTGACCCATTAATTTTGAACGCAAAAGTAAAACTAATTTAAGCTTCTTTGTTGCAATATTGGTGGTTTGTTGCATGGATTCCATGGCTTTTTATGTTGTATGCAAATTTGAACCTAGCGGATGAATTTTTTGTTGTCTTAGTAGTCAATACTTTTACATGACTCTTTGATCTCCGATTAGACTTCCACACCCGCACCTAAAACCACAAAAATAAGAAATAAATAACTTGTACTCCCTACTGGTTGGGCTAACTCTATCCAACTATTGCATTACTCTTTACACAAATCATGTTGGCTCATTGCACCATACCATATATATCTAGAAGCAGTATTTGAGAATACAATTTAGTCTTTAGCATATATAATTGCATGTACCAGTTAGAATTGACACTTCGGTTGACAAATACTGTGTATATATTTCAATGTTGTCAGATTATTCAGATGGAACGGGCTTTGAATATGTATGAGCACGATCCAGAAGTCAAGCTTGTGATTTTGAAGGTAAGGTGTTACAAAGGGCTATAGTACAAAAAAGTTGGAATAGATTGTAATTTACAATCACACGCTTTCACATTTTAATATGTTACGCTCATTCACACTCATACCTATAACGGTGAATTATGAGGGTAACGAAAAATTTGTGTAAAAAAGATCTATTCGTCCTTACAAACCAAAGGAACTCTCTCTCTCTCTCTCTCTCTCTCTCTCTCTCTCTCTCCCTCCCTCCCCCCTTCACTCAAAAAAGCCACCAGCTCCCATATTTTGTTGTCTATGATCAAGCTAATGTTCTCGCACCTCACAATACCATGATCGGAACAACCTCAGAATCGTTGGGAGACTTCCTAATTGATCATGCTCAAACCTAAAACAAGCCTAGTACTTAGAATCTAGACATAAATAAATGTACTACACATAAGTCTAACAAACCAAATTGAACCAAGATTGAACAAATATAGAGTAATTATCTTTTTCTAATCCAACCGACAAATCTAACACTGTATTAAAGATCACAAAAAAAGGCTTATAAAAGAGAATTAAATTATGAAAGATGATCGGATATCATGTTGATAACTCTCCAATGTCAAAGAAAAATTATCATTTTGCTTATCTTAAATCATGTCGAAGTCCGGTCAATATCGTACGTACCTCCCACACCATTGTAGAATCTCAGGCTACCAAAGGAGTTGGCAAAAGCTCACCAAAATCAACAAACAATGACATAATTTTATTTTCTCATATACATCTCCTTGGCAACGAAAACAAGATCAACCAACAATACTTCACTCATTGGCTACAAAAGAAGATCAACTAACAATCTCCAAATAAGAGATAAACAACTCCCCTAGTCGAGAGACATGATCATATATCCATGCAACAAAAACATGAACAGCAAGAAAATAGATTACCTTCATCCCCATGATGAAGAAACCAACAACTCTCACAAAGAAGGACGCAATAATCAAGCAAAAATGGGTGAAACAACCAGATTTCACATATAGAGAGCATAGAAGAAGAGAAATGGAAACATAGGGGGTGGGAGGGTCTCAAACATGAGATTTAAAGAGTTGGCTACTCCCTGAAATTACTACCATAGATAATTTACCCCTTTAAATTAGATCTTTGTTTTCTCTTCCCTCTTGCTTCTTTTCTAAAGACAAGTGTGCAAAATTGTGAAAATATTTTATCAACACTTGTTTCTAACTGGGTAGGTGTAACTTCTACCACTAGAGTATTAATGTCACACTCATGGAAGGGGTGCAACACTAAACAAGCTGGTTAATATATATACCATCAAGGGTAAACAGAACTTTAATACAAACCTCAAAATAAATAGCGGAAGTATGGCTTAAACGTTACAGTCGTCCATAAGTGAAAAGACTGAACATAAAATTATATTACAGACTACTTTCCTTTACAAGTGCTATACACCAAAACAAAAGAAAAACAACTAAAACTCTGCTCACCCCGAGTAGTAATTTTGATTCTCCTCAAGGTAATCCTCTTCCTCCCCTGGCAAATATTCCGACTCTGAACCTAGGGAAAAAAAAAGTATCGGGATATGGTCAGCCTGATGATGCATTAGGGTATTCGGTGATTCTAAGTCCAAACATGAAATTATTATTTTATGAATGATAAATACAAACATGCAACTTTACTTGAACAAATGATACATATATACTTAAAAATAATTTAACATATCGAGTATCACTTACAAACATTTTCTAATACTTGCCTTCAAAAGAAACGAGAATAGCATATCGAGTAAAATCTAAAATCTTGTAAAACATATACGAGAATGGCAAGCAAGACCTAAATATTAACTTGATTTCAATAAATATGACGAAATAATACAAACAAGTTCAAGGCAAACATGAGACAAGTATGGGAATATCAATATGCAAATATGCTTCTCATGCATAAGCCAATCTTCTCTTAGTGCAAGAAACTTTCTGTATCGCAACCAACTGATATAACGAGTTCGATAAAAGAAGTCCAACATCATCAAGGCATGCCAATAATTCTTTTTAGGAAGTAGTATGCATAAGTAGTACGTACTATCAAGACATGAACGAGAATGAGAACCCTGACCAGATAACTCCTAACCCCAGCAAATAACACCCTCAACTCACTTGTTTCGTCCTTCTTCACATGACATGCATAATCTCTCATAGATGTCAACAAAAATGTCATCAAGTACATTAAAAGAGGTTTAATCCATCTCAAGTCATATTTTTCATATTATCAACAAAACACGTGTCAAACATGTAGTTAATTTCTAAATGCACAAAGTAATTTGGTAATCAAGCAAGAAATAGTTTGATATTCTTCTTTAAGTACCCTACACATATGTATACTTATGTTGGCATGTAGATATTTGAGTGTTCATTTAAGACTTACAATTTATCTAGTTATCCACCATTAAGCCCAACACAAAAACTACCAATGTAGGTTACATAATCTGCCAAGTATTTCACTTGGCAGTAGGAGTAGTCTGTACTCCAAACATTATATCAAATTAATTACAAGGTCTCTACAGTCAAACTATATATATTTGAAAACTAAACTTAAAGAACTACATCACAGTATTTTATTTGACATGAAAATGTCATTTTAAAGTCATGTTAAGCCATTCTAAAGACAGACTTCAGAATATGTCTAACAACAGTTTGACAGGATACGTTTCAATCCACGAATTTTAAACCATATCAATAATACCTGAAATAATCTAAAAAGTGGTGTGTAAACTCTATACATGTAATAATATAACATATAAAAAAAACCAAGTCCATATCTCTACTAAAAGTATACATTTTTAAGCACTAAAATTACTTCATTTTTAAGATACAAGTTATAAGTATTTCACTACTAATAATACTTCTCGTACATACTTTAAAACCTAAAAGCACAAGATAACCTACTTCCAGCAAATCAAGCCCAAGCCAATTCAAGAAACTTGATGCAAATCTCTCCCCTCTTTATTCTTTCTTCTCTTCTTTGCTTCCTCCCTTTCTCCATTTTCTTTTCTTTCTCCTTATATCTCTTTGTTTCTTCTATTTCCTTTTTCCTTTGGCCGAATAGGTTGAGATGGTGGGTATTCCACCTCCCTCTTTTCTTTCAAGTTTATCCACTCGCTTATCTCCATTTTTGTTTTTCTCTTTTTTTACTATTTGCCTTCGATTATTCGCCGCCAAATATAGATGGCAACCCTTTCCCACACTCTCACACTGCACATGCCACTAATCTCTTTAATGAATATTTTCAGTTTAACCCTAAGATTTTTCATAATTATTTTTAGCCCCAAATTTTTACATAATTATATTTTGGCCCATAACTTAATTTCAACATTTATTTTATGTAAACAAATAATGTAATACCATTATACTATTTCAATCAAATTTAAATGTGTTTAAACACAAAAAAATGATTAGAAACTAATTAAAATCGGGGTCTCACAGTTAAACTATACCACCAAGCATTGCATAGAAACCCTCTCTATCCTTTAATGAACATGCATGGATCATTGGAACTCCACATAACAGTTCCCTATATATACTAGTAAAATTTGTGCATAATTCTTCATTTTGTCCTTCTACTTTTGTTCTAATCGTTACTTATTCAATCTTGTTCCCAAATTGCTTTATCAAGGGAGCTGGAAAAGCATTTTGTGCCGGGGGAGATGTTGTTAGAATGGTGCAGCTCGTGACTGCAGGTTCTTATAGTTTCTCCTATGCTTATCATGGATATCAAGATTAGGTTCTTAAGCTTTCGGGTTCTCGTGCTTTTCATAGTTTGTAATCTCTATAATCTTGTATTATTTCTTTTTTACAACTTTGTTATCATATGTTTTCTTTGTCAATGATCTCAAAGCTTCACCAAATTTTGGTTACTAAGCTTCCTTTTGTATGCATATATCATATAAAAGGATCGGCGTGTTAATCCTCTGAGTTTCCAAATATACCAGGACACTGGAGCTTTTCCGCAGCTTATTACAAGAGACAACTTGTTTTAGACTACCTACTCGCGACATATAAGAAACCCCTGGTGAGATTTTCTCTTGAGTATGATTTCATTAGCTTGTTACATTTTTTAATTGCTTTCACTGGTTAATGATGTTACTGATAACCCTATGAAGGTTGTCTTGATCCACGGAATCGTAATGGGAGGCGGAGCTGGACTATCAATGCATGGAAGCTTTCGGGTTGTAACTGAGAATACGGTACTGACCTATCCTTTGAAAGAGGATAATGCCACCTTTCCTATTTCGATGTATGTAAGCTTGATTGCACTTCAAAGCTAGAAATTTAGCTGCATTAGGATTTCCGTGATTCATCATAAAAGTCCAAGCATGCCAGGATCTAAATAAGCTAGTTGTCAAATTGGTATGCTACCACTAACGCTTGATCTAGACAGCAAAATCTGTATGTGACAACCCTAAAGTAAAGATTAAATTCTCTAGGTTTAGGTTGTAGGTCCAAGTAGCACCCGGAGGTGGGTGAGTAATTTCTTGAATATATCAAAATAAAACTAAGTGAGCAAACAATCTAAACTACAAAATACAAACTTTGTGATTTTTGAAATGCAAACTTGTTCTTAAGATCTTACTTACAACTGAGGCCAATCAACAGTTTATAAGTGAAGAAATGGCTGAAAGTTTAACAAGTAAGAGATTATTCCTTCCAATCTCTCTAATCTCTATAAGATGTAAAAATCAACTCTAGAATACATAAAAGAGTTGTAATGTTAAGATGGTAAAAGAGCATAACGCACAAGCAAAAAATGCTACATATTGGGAATGGGTATATATTTAGAGATATGGTGGTGACGTGAATGGTGGCCTCTGTGTCCTCCCAAAACCCCCAACAGAGTCATGTCTACATTGGTGTACTCTACTGTTAAGATAGGGACACCCATAGCTCTTATGAATTTAGGTGTCTTTATATTAGGAGTTAAAAAGTGAGAATCAAAGTGATTCCAGGCCCTAGAGATTTACTATGAAAACTATGTTTCTGTTCAGTAGGTGACTACAATCCTAAGGCTTTAGGTTAAGCAGATATAATACGGAGTACTTACTTGGAATGCTACTTTGGGAAAACTGGGAGTATGTCGAGACAGGTAGTAAATATGATGAGCAACAAGTGCATAACAAAGATACTTTAGTTATATTGGGTGTAGGATGCACCATGGGGGAGAAATTGATGATGATGTTGCCCTTAGGATAAGAGCAATTTGGCTAAAGTAGAGTCTACTCCGTGTTGTGTGGTCATAAAGTTCCACTCAAGTTGAACGGAAATTTTGTAGAAACACCATACATATAAGGTGAGTGCCGTGGAGATGCGAATGCTTTGGTGCATATGTAACCTCAAAAGGACCATTTTTTTAGAATACTAACTAATAGACTCGTACAAATGCACGGGAAGAGATGTTATTTGGTCAGGTTGAGGTGCAATTGGGTTTTCTCGTCAATCATTTATTATAACATAGTCGATAATATTTTAAATTACAAAAAAATAGAATGACGTTTACCTAGTTAATGCATATATACCTTATAAATCAAAATAATTGACATCACTCATGACATAGATTTCATGATCATCCAATTAAGACGATTAGAATTATATTGATAACAACATTGTAAAATACTGAAAATATATCTCATTTTAGTGTATCATATGCTAATTGATTATATCAATGTATCTAAAACTACCATCAAAGTAAAAATATATTTAGTTTTCACTAACATGTTAATTTTCAAGTTCCTTATATCTTCCTTTAATTTTTACGTTGTGAGTGAGGCTATTCATACCCAAATGGAGAAAACAAAATTAACATGTATTGTTAAAAATAATATTTTACTATGTGATTTGAGTAAAAGAAATGTCAAACAGAGTTTTTGTTCGTACCCCGCTTATCGTACTTACAAATTTACAAAAAGCAGAAAACTAATTTTTTTTATTGGCTTTAAGTTAGGATTTTGTGAAATTTAGTGGGTAAGACATGAGTAAAAAATTATAGTTAAATTACATTTCCATAAAGTTTTGCTATCGTTCAATTTTTCCTTTTTATACTCAAAATTATTAATAACTTTAATATTTAAATATACAGATTGAATAAAGTACATAGCTCTACCATTAAGTGAAAAAAGCACATCACCATTAATTACCCTAATGCTAATCACCAATACCACTTCTATAATTATCATTGTCACGTGCACAGAAACCCGACAACATTTCTAATATCAACAATTGTCTTGCTACAATTACCATAAATACCGCCACGTAATACCATCGCCACTATCATTGCCGCTATTGCACACGATTATCACTACCCAAATTACCATTGCCATAAATATAGGTGCCACTTGTACTATCGCAACCATGCTTAATGTCACAACAAAGCTCACTGACTCATTGTTCTACGTGGCCACAAGAACAATATTGAAAGAGGCAAGTCTTGAAGAAATATTTATGTGCTCCAAAATTTCATATGCAACATCCATTTTACTCCTGGTTTTACATCACTTTAATTACCGCTAGTGTACTACTACATCCTCCACCTTAGTGCTATCACTACCACTACTATTATAGCAACCATCGTTGTTGTCACCAAAATTATCATCACCACAACCACTACCTATGCCTCCACCACTGCCACTGCTCGTGACACCAACCAACATTATAATTACCACGACCAGTGGTAGCATTCCATGAAGAAAGCATAGAAAATCTAAGAGTCAAGAGATCAATTAATCATCAACCACAATGCAATGGATATATCGATATGAAAAATAGAATTTGGTGTCAATTCAAGTTGTAGCCGGCTATGACTTTTCATGCAATGCTAAATAGTGGTTTTTATTTATGATCGGTGGCATCTTTATAGGACAATCAGTGCCAAAGTTTAGTAGCATTTTTCAATGTCACTAACAAAACGTCATTGATCATATTTATAAGAGGAGTTGTAGCCGTGCTAGCCAAAATTCGTTCCTTATGTTAATGGACTGAAACGGACCGATTCAAAGCCGACTAATCATTTAAAAAAAGTCAATATATATATATATATACACACACACATACATACATACACACACACGCAACATCTACCGTTGGCGATAAAATTTAGCTTAACTATCTTCTTGAACTCATCTTCCGGAACCTCCAGAGGGCCTTGCATCTTTCCTGTTACAGGTAATGAGTGATATATCTTACTGCCAGCTATAAGCAGTCCTAAAGATGACTTCTTCCATTTTTTCATCTTGCAAGGTAATGAGTGATATATCTTACCAACAATTATAAGCAGTCCTGCAGATGATTTTTTCCATTTTTTTCATTCCCTTAGTTTCTTTCTGTGGACAAGTTGGCAAACTACTAACTTTATGTTTCACGATCAAAAAAGGCCCAAAAAGCCATGACGATTAGACCTGCTTCAAAATGACCAAAATGACACTCATTCATGTGCACCTACAAATAAGAAAAAGTTAGTTCAGTTCAAATAAAAACTGAACTCGGAGCTGAGATTCAATGATGAGCAGACAGAGCAGTGCAACCCCAAGCACGACAAAATTGAGATAAATTTTTTGGTTAAGTACTCCATTCCCGATTTTATTGCGATCTCCAGATTTATTTTAGACTTTGTGCAACCAGTCGTAATCATCAACAAAAAGATTAAATCATTAAATAACCATTCAAGTACCTTCATAAGAATAACACTGGACTAGAGATATGAGAAAGGATTGATTTCCAATTCCGAAGCAACATTCTAAATGAATCTTGCAAGATTTAAGTTTCTTTTTTGCAGATTTGAATTCACATTTAAGTCAACCTATATTTCCTTATAAATACTTTCTTTTACATATAACCATTATAGATATTTTGATTACCGAATCAATCTACGTCTCCTTAAATGCTGTATGAAAAAATCCATTAAGAAATCTCCCAAACTATGAAGGAAACATGTAAGTCATGAAGCCCACAAAGCATGCAATAGTTAAGATCTTACCAGACAGTCATCCACAAAGAAATGATTAAAAGACTTACCTTATCAAATGAGGAAGGGTTGACAAAACTGAAATTGTTAGGGAGTAAAAGGAGGTAACAACCATATTGGGGGAGATAAACATGGGTTAACCAAGCTTGAATATCTACCAAATAAAGAGGCATCAACCTTATACTCATAGAACCATCATGCTTCAATGTCCTATAAACATGTTTGTTTGTGTCTTTCTGTAGCTGATTATGAGTATGGAAGAAAAGAATGATACAGTTGGATATACAGATGACCAACACTGGCAGGAGTTTATTAGGGCTTTTTTGTAAAGAGTTATCACAAGGTTGGACTCTCCTATGTTAAGATGCAAAGAAAAATTAGACACTTTATTTACTTGAAGAGCCCAGTTGGCCAATAATTCCTACAGACTTTTTAATTATAAAATCACAATAAAGAGTTAGTAAGTAGGAAAATATTTTTGTATTTTACATCTTCGATATTTTGAAATTTTATTTTTTTAAGTGCTTTTGAGGTATTAGTGATCAAAATTAAAGCCTAACATATAAATATATTGATTATGTAGAGTTTAAAAGATGTATAATTTGTTTATTAGTTTTATAAAGTTTCAAAATCTTGGATAAATTATAACTTTGATTTTTTTAATGATAAATCATAGGAAAGAGTTAAATAGGTAGAAAAGAGAAACAACATCAAAACAAATACGATTCTTGAATTTTATATATCCAATTTAAAAAAGTTGCTCTATAAAAGACCAATTAAATTGGGAGACTATCACTTGCAAATTTAAAGCTTAGGTAACAGAAGGAGAATGTTTCTAAAAAATTCTATGTGACACAAAGATAGAGTTCTAAAAATCCTACATCTCACAATTTTAAGCGAAGATTTCAGCATTATATATATATATATATATATATATATATATATATATATATATATGTTTCTAAAAAATTCTATGTGACACAAAGATAGAGTTCTAAAAATCCTACATCTCACAATTTTAAGCGAAGATTTCAGCATTTTTATATATATATATATATATATATATATATATATATATATATATATATATATATATATATATATATATATATGATTCAAATTGTCCGGTTTACCATTATCACTTGAACTGGCCAACATAGCCTATGAGGGAAGCAAAAATGATAAGTATTACCATTATTAGATTTTAAAAATCCAAATCAAGTGATAATAGGATGGAGGAGATGCCGCTGGGCATCAAATCCATGGGCCACATAAAGTGGCAATTTACATTACTGTCGCAGTCAACATCAGAACCACGGGAGGTGGAGCGGGTTCCCAAGGCCGGATCTGAATGATCTGCAGCTTGAAGGGAAACAACATCATCCATCTCTATTAGATCTAGCATCTTCAAGCCACATGCCCACCATATCGGACCTACATCGGAGATCTCAACCCAAACCAACCGGAATAGAGGTCCGATGATCACGATTGGATTTGAAAAAACCTTTCAAATCTGAGTGTAGCGAGTGGGAGGGAATAATTTTGTGGCTGAAGGTCTTCCGATCTGTGGGTGGTAGTGGAGATCGGAGGCTGACGGCGGTTGGAGGTAGAAATAGGGTGCTCAGTCAGGAGGAACAAAAGATGTAGAAGACGGGAGCAAAAGAAGACGGAGGAAGAGGATTAGCAGGGAGAGGGCCTCCCTTAACCTCACAGCCATGGGAGTTGGAGGGGGAAGTGTTGGAGAGGCTTTACAGTAGAGGCGATTTGAGATGGCTCGGCCCCCGTCTATTTTGTCCGTTAGTAGAAATAGAGATCTATTACCGATCAAAATAGCTTGCCCTTGAGCCGGAAGAAAAACTCGCGGCAATTGATCGATGGAGTTGCAATATAAAGTTACAGCCGACACCAACATTGAAGTAGCATGAATTACAAGCTTTATAACTTGAACATTTTAACTATCTCATGATATGCAAATCCATCGTATCATATTCAATAACAAAGCCACACATTTCATGCGTCTATAGTAGGCGTGAACATTGATTTCCACCTCCAAAAGCTCTCTTCGGTTGGCTTTTCTAACTCAAGAACAAAATGAAATCATTACTAGAGATAATCTATCGAATGGGGTTGCTATTCTTTCTTAACCTTGAATTGCTATATAATCCCAGAGGCTAGGGATGTTAGCCTTAGTTATTTTCTGATGGTATATATTTCTCATAATTTCAAAAAAAAAAAAATTAGAGATAACCTACAAGGTGAAAGTCCACACCTATTAGTCTAGGCCATAACAATCTTGACCTTGAAGAGATCAATTTTAGGTGTCCACCAATCACCGAGCTCACATACACGAGATATCGATCTCCCTAAGTTCACAATTTTTCCTGGCCAGCTTTTATAAGCTAACCTACAAGCTGAAAAAAAATCCACTCCCATTGGTCTTACGGGGGAACTTTTCGAATTGCCTCGTTGAAACGCCATGTCATTTTGTGATCCATCTCCTACTTCGTTTGAAATCTTCAGTTCTTGTGAACAAAGTTCCATATATTATTTTGAGACCTTGCTTAGTTACAAGATTAAGCCATACGGGTTGATTTTTTATATTTTTCTTTTAGTAGAAGTGACCTAATAGTGGTTTTATTAAATATTTTAGGTGTTTGCCATGCCAGAAGCATCGATCGGACATTTCCCTGACGTTGGTGCCTCCTATTTCCTTTCAAGGCTGCCGGGTTATTATGGTAGCATTTTCCTGACTCCACTTTTTTCCAAGTTATATCGACTTTCAAACTTAATAATGTGGTGAAAATGGTCACCTACTTCTCACAATTTAATCCCAATGTTCTAGCTTTTTGGGTATTATCTATGAGTCATTTCATCATGAAATACAGGTCAGTATTGGCAGTAGCTACTTGTAAATGGAAGTAGATGACCTGTAATAAAAGTGTCACTAAAGATGTTTTTTCCATTAGAGAGATGTTAAAGGTACTATCTCACAATGCCATCAACTTCAATTTCCAAACGTCATTGATGAAATAATTACAAGATTGAATGAATAGTTGATTCTTACCCTTAATGTCCCATCTCCAATATACATGAAGATTGGAATATTTATTTTATACGTGATCAACTTATCCTTCTAATAAGAACGTTTTTGAGTTGCACTTCAACGTCATTTCAAAACATAAATGTTAGTTTCTAACAATGCAACTGTCACTATCTTTTCATTCTTATTTAGTTGACCATGTTGTGGAGTTATGACTTCAACACACAAAGATGGATAAATAGTCAAATCTCACCCAATCTCTTAATGAGCTTTTGTTCCGACATATAAGTGGTCTCGTACAGTACTACATTCCCTAATTCTGTCTTCATTTTCGAATGTTCCAAGGTGAATATCTAGGGCTAACTGGAGCAAGAATTGATGGCGCAGAAATGGTCGCATGTGGCCTTGCAACCCATTTTGTCCTTTCAAAGGTAGAAAGCCAATTCATGGACCTAAAATTGAGTGCGGCTTGTATATATTGAAAGTACAATGATTGGCATTCCTCTAAATGTTTGTTCATGGATTTTCTTTTCTTTCCAACTATTTACAGGATCTTCAATCGATAGAGAATGATCTACTCGCGGTACCATCTTCCGATACTGCAACAATCTATGAGTACATCAAGAAGTACATAAATCAAGCACGTCTGAATCACGATAGCTATCGCAAGAGGTGATTATTTTGTTTTTGATTTTTGTACTTCATTTAAAGGTATTTTAAACGTAGACAAGATTTTAAGGCTTCCTAATTTGTCTTCCTTAACTTTGTGGATGAAATAGACTGGAGATTGTCAACGTGTGTTTTTCCAAGAAGACGGTTGAAGAAATACTATTATCGCTAGTAAGTATAATGGTTCATGTTTATAAGAGATTACATGTGCTGTGAATCCTTTTTCTGTTTTTTTCAAAAACATGTATTCCCTCCAATTCAAAAAAAATTGATCATATTTACTTTTTGGATCGTCCCTACAAAATTTTAACTTTCCAAATAAAGAAAGATTCTATAGGTATTTTTTCGTGTTCATTCTTCTTACACTTTTGTAAGTTTATTTCCTCTCTCCATATTTAATCATCTATCTACCAACTCATTTTTTTTTCTCTGCTGGCTTACTTTATCCCCTTCCTCTGTCCTTCTCTCTTTTCGGGTAGAATGAAAAACTCATAATATATGACTCATATCCTAAATAAATATACAAGTCAAACACGATCAATTAATCAGGAACGGGGGAGTAACATTCAACGTTTTTCCTTGTTTTGGAAAACCTATGACTTTAATCATTGTTCGTAATTAACCTCTCACAATAAATATAACTTAGACCGTTCCAAAGAGAAAACTTTTAACAAAAATAGCATGTACTTCTAGCATCAAGAGTATTTTGAAGTCTAGTATCCATCCACAACTTTTGTCTAGCCAATTGCAGATATAGCTTTGTCATGTGACCTGTGTGATTAGACTATGACCTCGAATTATTGCACGAGGATGATAACAGGAGTAGTGGTGGACGTGACTCTAATACTAAATTAAAGTCCGATGTCCGGCCACCAAAAGCATGCTCAAAATAAGGTATAAACTCAGCAGGTATAAACTCAGTTCAACAAGTTAGAGGAAAACTTTTCGGGTTAAAACTTCTTCGAAGTGTCTGAGGTTCCAAGTTATGAGAATCAAATATCATATACACTACGTCAAAGGATTATTAGGATGCATCATTACTGATTTATTTTCTTGTCCAGGAGAATGAAGTTTCACGTGGAGCAGACAAGTGGGTTGCCAAGGCAATAAGTTCTATGAAGTCGGCCTCACCAACAAGTCTTAAGATTTTCCTTCGATCCGTAAGAGTTACTACAAATGCTTCATTCATTAGTAAGAATGGGTACGTTAAATTCAATATAATTCTATAACAGTTCTCTTAATTCTTGACCAGATTAGAGAAGGAAGAGTGCAGACATTTAAACGTTGCCTAACTCGTGAATATATAATGAGTTGTCATACATTGCGAGGAACTGTCAACAGGGATTTCTTCGAGGTCTCTACTTGAACATTAAACTTTCTTTATATAAAGTCGGTGTTCCTTTTTTTTTCTCTAATCAGAATTAAGGGTTAACTTGCAGGGTTCAAGAGCACTGCTCTTTGACAAAGACAAAAATCCAAAGGTACGGGAAAATTTTGTTGTTCTTATTTTTTCTCCGATTTATTTTTCATAAATTTATTTAAATTGTTGGTCCAAGGCAAATCATAGCATAAGATGGCATTTGCGTTGATAGAGATAAACATCATTTAATCTAATTCTTTAGTTGGTGGCAGCATGTACCATATAGAGTCATTCGGAAAAGTAAAATAATAATGTCATAAAATGACAATGCGATCTTTTTGATCGAAAAAGTTACGACCCATGTGTACTTATTTGTAATGTACTGTGCATTCTTAAAATCTTTCCTTGACATGACCGAATGTTACTTTCAAACAGTTTGCTAACGCCATTGATGTGTCACATCAGTGTTAGATCAAGGCATCGCATTGTACTAAAAATTTCTTCGGTTTCTATGCAAAGTTGTTGGCTCAAGTGTAGAGATTTTAACTCTGGCCAAACAAGCAGAAATTTTGGGCTTGTACGCTTACGAGATTTTTTTTTATTCTGTTTTTTATTTTTAGAATTTAGTATTCAGTTCTAAAATCGTATTGTGTACTTTTACTTTTTTCCGTATCTACTTTTTTAATTTTTTCTGTACGTTTATCATTTTCATTTTCATTTTCATTTTCACCAACTTTTTTCTGAACCAATTCATTAGTGGATCCCACTATTTCCATTTCTAGGAAGACCCAGTAAAATGGGTGGTCTAGTTTGGTGAGTGTTTGTTGAAATAGGGTGGTAGATATGAGGGAGAAGAGAGGTAGTATTCTGACTAGGAGAATACAATTCAAGGAAAAAGGTGAAAATACCCTTTGGGTGTTTTCAATTTTTTTGATACTATTTGAAAATTTTATCCAAAACGGAACAGAAAAAACGTAAACATACACAAAAAAAGTATCTTTTTCATCATCATTACAAAAATAAAAACTGAAAAACGTAAACGTACAGCTCTTTTGTGTCCAACAAAACTGCCCATCATTCAGGCCATGCAATGCAAGTGTCTGGAACTCACAGACTCGGTAGTTGACTATAGTTTCCGGTGATATAGTGGTAAAAATTGTTAAGAATGTTTGTTTCTTGCATCGCAAGAGGCACCCTGCTTTTGATTCGAATGCACATAATATTGTTCATGGAATGGAAAAGTAGATGCATCGAAATAGTAATCAACCATCGCTGTTTGATATGGTAAACAACCATATATAATCGCATGAAGAAAACTCTTCCGGAAAAGAACACTCAACTACTCAACTGAAGCACATTTTACGCACTTTTTTTGTACTTTAGATAATATCTTCGAGTCAAAAAATAACCTTATCGAGTATGATGCAACTGACGGGATGATATTCCCCACCTTTTGTACGTTGTATTCGTGCAAGTTTGAAAAGTTATAGCCATACGTGACTCAGCACATTCTTTCACAATTTCTTTCCTGCAGTGGCAGCCTTCACGCTTAGAGCAAGTCACTGAAGAAATGGTGGAGCAGGCTTTCAGCAAAGTTGAAGATGACGAATGGGTGGAATTTGAGCCTAAAGACACCCGGAATCTAATGAACATGCAGAAACCCAGACTTTGAACTCCCACTGCAACAAACCACAGAAAGTGTAAACTCGCAACTGGTCAATTACCCGAGCCATCCCTTCATGTCTGTAGAGAGTGGACAATGCCCATAGATTTGTTCTTCCTAAGTATTAACCCGAAGCTGTTTAGCGTTGAAGTTTGTGGTGTAGACGGATCAGTTTTTAAGCGTGGGTAGAATAAGTTCAGGAGTTTTTATATCTTTTCCTTTTAGCAAAAATCACACAATTAATTCTACGGAGTGCCAAGTACCATAAAAGTATGCAATCGCATCAGGTTTGAGTCTTATGGAGTGCCAAATTCTTACTATAAGAGTATGCAGTCGCATGGCCAATAAAGAACAAAGATTATCCAAAAAATTGTTTTACTAGTAGCAACACAACTTACCTTTAGCATTTTTAATTTGTAGTCTCTTTATTCCTAAGCTGGGCATCCTTCTTGTGATAGTTTACCATAGAACTAATAACTCATGAACAAGTCGAAACAAGAAAATTTTGCAGAAGTCACACAAGCACCGGAAAGATGAGCAATATCTATGGTTCTAGCTCAAGCTATCTTAGATATTAGCTAAAGGATAGCGACACAAAAATACATGAGGTGATAAAATGTGTACGTTCAATTTGAGACCAAGACTGGAAAAGTAATTGGGAAAGTAATATATCTTTTTGAGTTTCCGTTGTAAAAACTTTTGTGCTACAGACGGTGGTCCGGAACTAGGGGCTACAATCCCAACTTACCAATAAATAACCGTCCGCGAAGTGTAATCACTGGTATTTTGAAGAGGAAAAAATTTGGTTGTTAATTGGATCGTAGGAAGATTTCTATAACCTCCCACATAACGACAATTAATGACTTTTAAATATATTTAGTGACTTTTCGACTAATACTTTCAGTGACAATTTTAAACAGTATTTTCTTAAAGTCGATAAATTAAAATCACTAAAAGCATTTAACGAGAATGAAGTGTCACTGTATGGAAGATCGTAGAAATCTTCCTACAACTTAAATAGAACAAAAGAAAATTTTCATTTTAAAGATACCTTCTAATAATACTTTTTTAAAAAAATGAATGGTCATTAATTATTGCTAAATATACAGATGTAGCCTTCTTGCTAGGTAGGATCATGGTTGCAGCTAAAACAATCCCTTCCTTTTCCCGAGGAATATGGAGGCAAAGCAATTGCCCATGTTGTGTAACACGCGGCCGGCCTTGCCCTTGTTCCGAGCTATTGGACCATGTACAAAGTCACGGCCATGTGATGAAAATCACATTCAAAATACAATGATAGATAAAGTCAAACCAAGATAATCACATTATATTGTTTAGGAAGTAACCTTATCAAGTCATTTTCAAATGTGTACTTCGTGTATATATTTGAGTCAGATTGTACAAAGAGTAGTTGATGAATGAAAATCAATACAGATCTCTCATTTCAAACATGGTATCACGAGCCTAAAAGTCAACCGACTGTACACATTTGAAAATGACTATGGCGTCATCTTCTACACCTAACAATTCTTCTTCTTCTTCTATCGTCTTTCCCTTAAACCACATCCAACACCTTATATTCTGTTAAGCTCACCACAAACAATTACCTTCTCTGGAAAAGCCAATTTCTCCCACTTCTTCGTGGGTATGATCTCCTTGGTTTTGTTGATGGCACCAACCTTTGCCCTCCAAAACACCTTGAATCTGCTGACATACCTATACCTACCTCCAATATCATTGTTACGTCATCTGGGCCTGATTCTCCTCCCGAAAATCCATCCTACATACTGTGGCAAAAACAAGATCAACTTCTGTTAAGCTGGATTCTGTCATCACTTACTGAACCTGTGTTAGCACAAGTTCTTGGTCTACACACCTCTGCTGCTGTTTGGCTCTCTCTTGAACGAATGTTTGCTTCTCAATCCAAAGCAAAAATTTTCAACCTTCGCTATGATCTTCATCATCTCAGCAAAGATGATCATAACATGACTGACTACTTTCAGAAAGGCAAAACGATCCGCGACACTTTGGCTGCAATTGGTCACCCCGTCTCTGATGACGACCTCATTAATGCTCTCTTAGCCGGTCTTGGTCATGAATACCAATCTTTTGTTACCTCCATCACTACTCGTTCCAATTCCATCTCCTTGGATAGCATGTATGCTCTCCTTCTTACTCATGAGACTCAGATGGAACGACAGCATGCACGTGAACTATCTTTACCTCAAGCACTTTCGGCCATTACCACCCGACCTCCTCCCTTCTCACCTTCAGCCCCACTTTTTTTAAATTTCAACACCCATACCCTCTACCCTCCTCTAATGGCAGCAAATATAAGGGGCGTAATCTTCAACGTGGTGGCGGTCGCCAACCTGGTCATTTCTCTTCCCAGCAGCCCTCAAACCGCTCTGCCTCCTCCATTATCTGTCATCACTGCAATCAACCTGGTCACATTCGACCATACTGTCCGTACCGTCCACCCCATTCCTCCTCTCCTGCCGCCTATCTAGCTACTCCACAATCCCCACAATCCTATGACCCGGCATGGTATCCTGATTCTGGTGCCACGAATCATATCACCAATGATGTGGCAAATCTCTCTCAGCATGCACCGTTTGATGGCCCTGATCAAGTTCGCATTGGTGATGGCACAGGTCTGCCTATTCATCACACTGGTCATTCTTTGTTAAGTTCTCCCACTAGGAAATTTAAACTAACAAATATGCTTCACGTCCCCTCTATTTCCAAAAATTTACTATATGTTCGTCAATTCGCTGCGGATAATGATGTTTATTTTGAATTTCACTCTAATGTTGTTTTTGTTAAGGACTGAATTTTCGAGAAGCCACTACTTCAAGGCCACCTTAAAAATGGACTCTACCAGTTTTCGTCCACTGATGTGTCCCCATTGTCGTCGTCAAATAAAAGCACTCCTACTGCACTAATTGGTGTCCGTGCTCCTCTGCTGCTCTGGCATCATCGTCTTGGTCATCCGTCGTCTCGTGTTGTCTCGCACATAGTGCACAAATTTTCTCTTCCCGTTGTCCCAAATAAATGTATAGCTATGACTTGTGAAGCATGTTGCTTAGGCAAAAGTCACAAGCTCCCCTTTGCATCATCTCATGTACTTTCCTCATCTCCCCTTGAATTAATTTATAGCGATCTTTGGGGTCCTTCCCCGGTTGTCTCTCATCAAGGTTACCGCTATTATGTTCACTTTATTGATGATTTTAGTCGCTTTACTTGGATTTTTCCACTCAAGCTTAAATCCGATGTCATGACTGTATTTATTCAGTTTAAACAACTAGTGGAGAACTTAACTGGCCATCATATCAAATGTGTTCAATCCGACTGGGGTGGCGAATATCGTTCCCTACAAAAATTTTGTCGTGAACATGGAATTCTTCATCGCCGCTCGTGTCCCCATGTTCACGAACAAAACGGTGCTGCTGAACGTAAACATCGTCATATCGTTGAAAAAGGTCTTTCACTGCTTGCACATTCTCAACTCCCCCACAAGTTCTAGGACGATGCTTTCAGTACCGCCGTTTTTCTCATTAACCGTCTTTCGTCACCAGTTATTCAGAATCTTAGTCCACTTGAAAAATTGTTTCACACCCCACCTGATTTTACACGCCTCAAAATTTTTGGGTGTCTTTGTTATCCACATATCCGACCATATGTTAAACATACACTGGAATTTCGGTCGAAACGGTGCATTTTTCTTGGTTACGGTCCACTTCATAAAGGTTACCGTTGCTTTGATCCTGCCACTAATCGCATATACATTACTCTCACGTCATTTTCTCTGAACATGAATTTCCTTACATTTAAAAATTAAACTCTGCCGTGCGTACCTCGGCCTCACAATTATGTTATACAACTGTCTTTAAGGAAGAAAATGGCAAGCACAAAAGAGGCTCGCAGCTAGGTTCGAAAAAACTAGGCAGGAAGCAGAAAACCAGAACATGAATGCAAATTGCATTAGTTTCTCGGTAGCTACGTGCTGAGGACGGTGGGTGAAGAACTCAGTCAACCCCATAAATGCATCACCACCCCATCTGTAAATCTTTGAAACCCATAAGCAGAAAAGTTACCCTTTGCTTGCTCTCAGTAGTCACCACCCTCCCGTGCGTTTGTCTTCATGCACACACATTTTGGGCTATAATAATACTCAGCCGAGGTGTTCCTTTTTGCACGAAATCTTCTTCTTGACAATAGCTAGCTAAGGCTTCGACCATCTTTCAGCAGGTGACTCGATCTCATGGCTATCCAGTTATCCTATGACAGTGACCAAAACCAGGTACCGTTTTGCTTCCGTTTAATTCCTTTTCTTCTTTATCTTCTTCTTTTCTTCCTCCATTTCCCCTTCTGGTACACAGCTGCAGTATTTCTTCTTCCTTGGTTTTCTTGCTTGATCTTATTTTACGGCCATGTATAACTTCACTTCTACTTAATGACTCTATACTGCAATAGTTATGGAGCGATGACTTGCATGACAGTGGTTGGTCGCTTGCTCTTCCCGTTGTAATCGTCTGCATGTTATGTTGCTATAGATGAAAATGGACTCTGTCACGCCAAGAAAGCTTGGTTGATCTCATTCAAGAGTGTGCACTTAGCAATGCAGAGACCACCAAGTGGCACTCACACTGTAATGGCCAAGATGAGTGGCACAACACAGCCACAGTTGATTGTGCTACTGTGGGACGATTCACTCTTATAGGTACTTCAATGTGGGGTACTTCAATGTGGGACGAGGGAATATATTTACTGTTAGTATACCAATATAGTACACAGGGTTAACACTACAACAAAACTGCACTGTGGTGACAGAAAGGCCTACGGTATAAAAGGAACCGTAGGTACAAGTTCTGTACACCTACGGTTATGATTGCACCGTGGCCATTAGTGCTGCTTCAAATTGGAAGCAGAATCGCGACGGTGCTTACCGTGGAAATTGGGCGGACAATCAGGAATTGAGTGAATCTCGTAGACGCAGCTTGGCAATTGAATCTCTCAGACGCAGTTTCCACGGCTGATTACCGTTGGGATAGGGGTCGACGATTAGGCGGGATAATTTCGCTGCTGATAGAAGAGGAAGACTTAAAAGCAGAGAAAATGGGAATGGAGGCTGCCGGCGACAAAGAGAGGGACTGTCGGTGACGGAGAGAGGGTATGCAGACGCTGGTGGTTGACACGGTTGAAGGCGCCGCTTGGATTCGGTGATGGAGAGAGGCTGCCGGCGACGATCTACAAATCTGTTAGGTACGATGCCGGAGATGGTGATGGTTGTCACGTTCAGATCTGTTGGGTACGGCGCCGGAGATGGTGATGGTTGTCACGTTCAGATCTGTTGGATAAGGCGCCGGAGATGGTGATGGTTGTCGCCTTCAGATCTGTTGGGTACAGCGCCGGAGATGATGAGGTTGTGACGGCCGAAGTGTTTATATGCAGAGGAGGTACTCATTTTCTGCATCGTTTGGAAAAGAGATTTGCATCTTTCTTGCCTAAAATCTTTATATTGCTGTTATGGTACATCATATGTAGGAAATAGAGAAACTTTAAGAGAATTTGGTTATATTTTCTGAAGATTTTTTGTTCTAGACATCAAATTTGATGTTAGGTTGAAACTTCGGGAGTATACTTCTGGGATCCATACTTATGTGTTTCATAGTGCCAGAGTTTTCGAGTTTATGGTTCTGCCTTTCTTTGGGTGCTCCTTAGTCAATTACTTGCTTCTTACTGTGCAATTAATAGAATTGGGTTCCCAAAATTTGATTTTTCCACTGGAACAATTGATAGATATGGCTGATCACTAGTTACGGTTGATTGTTGATATTTGTTTCTTTTTTGCAGATTAGGGTTTTTAATTGAGAGAGCCAAGAAGCTACCATTAAAAGTCCTTACATAGGTAGTTTTTGAAATTTATATTTATGAGTAAGTGATTAATTAGGTTTTCGATGGTTTATGCAATTTACTAAAAAGTCTGAGTTGCTCATTATGTAACTAAATCAGTTTGTAATTCAATTAAAGAAGGAGCAGGCCATGGAACTTTCAGATTGCTATGCAGAACGGGTTAGTATGTGAAACTTTTATCACTTCTACATGTATATGCATCTTTGTGGACATAGCTCTCTAGCTTCATTCTTCTAATCATTTCTCTTATTGTAGCGGTTCCCTTTGATTTCCAAATTCAATGAAACATCAACATCTAACGTTGATTTTTGGAAAAGATAGTTAGATAATCTTTCCTGGTTTAATCTCTCTAATCAAGATATGCACCTTTCCAGCAAGATATTACAGTTCAAGTTACTGCACCATTAACGTGTTGTTTGCAATGTGAACTTAATGTAGGTGTCTTCTATTCTTCTAGTGGCAGTATCACACTAGGCATTTTTGTAATGGATAACCCTTGTGTTAGGGATTATCTATCCACCTTTAAGTGAATACTTAGTTTCCTTACTCTTGGAATATTGCTATCCATGCCCAGACAAATGTGAATTCTTTAAAGTCCACGGTTGCTGTACTGGGAAGACAAGTATTTTCCCTTGCGTCACTAATTGTGTCATAATTTCTTGTGATTTTGTTTATGTCAGTTGTTAAGATTTTTCTTCTCGGATGTTTTAGTTGCTTGTAAGTGTCTGAATTGGAAGGATAACACCCATATGCTTGTACTTGTTGATAAAGTACTTTGTTATACTACTGATTTTTAGGTCTCAAAGATTTGTACGTGCCTTGCTCTTTGCAATCTGTTCTGGTATTCATGCTGAAACACCAAATACCTTTACTATCCACAATCCCTTGTTTTGGTATAAAGAACAAGCCAATTTAGGTCAAGAAATTTTTTAAAAAATCCTTGATCTCATTTGTGTCTTTTCATATCTCCAAATTTGTGACTCTTAATCCGTTCTTAGGACGTTATAAAGAGATGGTTACAACTTTGTGTTTCGGGATGAAAGCTGCACATGATGCTTCAAGGTGTGTCCATCACTCATTTAATTTTTACTTAGCGTTTCTTTATATGTTCTTAAAGTAATGCATTATGTATGTACATGTTCCTTTGGCATTTTCAACCTTGGGTTGGTCACTACACAATTGGACATGCAGGCCCTATCTTATAAGATATGATCTGCAAGAGATCTTGTACAGTCTCTAGGGTAATTTTCATGGATTTGGTTTTGTGAAGAAACTTGTACTCTTGAATGTAATTATTTTGATGACTTTATCAGAATGTAAGTACTCCTGGAATCATATCAAGTGTTATTGCGAATTGGTTCCAGTAGAATATATGCTGGCCTTGAACTTTTGGTTATTGATTATTTGGATTCTTTTGTATATAATTTTCTATTTTACGTGGGTCATCGATCAGCGCTGTCCATTTTGGAAGCACACCCTGATCAAGTCATTCATACAACCACTCAGTCATTGATAATGCTTTATTGCATTTTGTAGGATGGTTATGATGGTGAGGAGCAAGATGCAAACCCTGGGAATGAGGACTAATTCCCATGAGTTGTTCGTGGTTCGCAACTAATGTGGGTGGATCTATATAGTACCAGCTAGGACAAGATTATTGTGATATAACATTGCACTATTTATGCAATTGCAAAACATGTTTATAATATTTCAGTTGCAAATCATGTTTATAATACTTCAATTGCATTTCCAGGTTATTGTGATGAAGAAAAAAAAATCAGCCCAAAAAAAAATTCAGCATTGAAAAAAAGAAAAAAAGAGAAGAGAACATATACCTACACTATAAACCGTAGGTACAGGTTTGGGTGCTATTTTTTGACATTAATCCCTACGGTTTAAACCATAGGGAAAGGCTTCAAAAATTTAAAAAAAACGGCCACAGCCTACGGAATGTACTGCATGTATAGCTTAGGGTACCTATAGGCAAAACATATCCCTACAGTGTCACCCGTAGGCATAAGTGGATTAATATAAATTGGGCATAGTTATATAGGCTACGATATAACCGTATGGATAACCTTCAACCCCATAGGCATAAATTTAGGGCATCGCCACTTATGGCTATGGTATAGTACCGTAGGGATAGGCTATGCCTACAGTACAGGGCACCTATCCCTACGGTACTGTACCGTAAGCATATCTTGATTTTCTTGTAGTGTAATACGATAACATATTATAGTATTGTGTAAGGTAGTACACATAGTAGCATGATAAATAGTACTCTTGTCTATACTATTTATAATAAGAACATTTTTTTATTTTTGGTGTAAGTGATTATGGCGATGACACGTATCCAAAATGAGGGTAAAATCGTGAAACACATTTTTGGTGTTACATAACTATGTACCTACAATAGTGACAAGTGGCATTTCAAGACAATTTCTAAAAAGTGACATAAAATAAAAATCTTAATTGGTAAGTAATAACTACCTGTAAACATACTTTTAGTTTTCACAAGTTAAAATTCACCAAAAAAATATAGTTAAAAAACATTTAGAGGCCACGCTTGATACAATAATAATATTTTGCTAATTTATTTTTGGACATGTATAACTAACTTATTTTTCTGTTATTTAAGATTCATTTTTTCTGAATATGACAATAAACATGTATACGTGATGTTTAATTTTTTTTTTTAACAAAATTTATACTATTAATTTTATTTTCGCACGCGGTGACTCGTGTTAACAAGGGGATCTAACAAGATGGGTCAGAAGTTGCGGTTAAGGGGTTCAAAAATTGTTCTACTGCATGGCAGCATATATGGGATGTGATTTTTGCACGTGAAATAGAGGTTATTGCAAGTGTAACGAAGTGTTAGACATGTCAACCTGGTTTCTTTGAGAGGCTAATGCACTGCGACGGTTCCTGGAAGGCCACCAAGGCATGTTAGTGTGCGACTTGGCGAGTAATGGGCGCCTTTATGACCATCCTTTTGGAGCAGTGGTGAAAAGGCCAAGTTGGCCTATTCGCCGGAAGATTGCCCTTGGAATGGCCTGTGGGTTAGCTTATTTACATTATGGAGCACAGCTAATTAAAGCAAGCAATGTACTTCTTGATGAGAACTTTGAGCCGAACAAATTTTGGCCTTGCAAAGTTTGGTCCAAAGGGGATGATACATCTGAGCACAAGGTTAGCAGGTACTTTTGGCTATGTTGCCCCAGAATATGCTTTGTACGGGAATTTAATCAAGGGAAGTGATGTTTATAGCTATGGCGTTGTTCTTCTGAGTGGGAGAAAAGCACTCCTTTCAAAGGATAAAGAGAAAGCTTGTCTGCTAACGGAGCGAGCATGGTCATAGGTAAGAACGGGAAGAGTAGCTCATATCATCCAAGAAAATATGCCGGAGGTGATGGAATAATATCTTCTAGTTTCCGTTCTATGTTGTCATCTGGAATTACACGCTAGGCCAACTATGGATCAAGTTGTGAAGTTGTTGCATCTTCTAGGAGTGATTGCTGATTGATAGCCACAAAGTATTGGCTTTGGAAACTATGAAAATGGGAACAATGAAAATTCTATCATTTCAAGCTCGAGCTCGACGACCATACTTTTCTTTTGTTCATAACGGCTCGATAAGATCAAAATGCCAAACAGCAAAGCCGCTGGCTGACATTAAAACGAGATAGGAGGAAAATTGCCCCCCAAAACAAAGGACCACATCAACGGTAACGCAGGAGACGGAGAGACAATGGCCTCTCCAATGCATCTATGGTTGTCCAAAACAAAAAAAACAGGCAGCCACCCACATCAGACTATCATGAAAGGAGGGGTAGGAACACGCAAATCGGTTAATGGGGTGGCAAGGAACATTGAAATTTTCTAACGTATTCCTCAGACTAATCAAGACAACCAAGAAAAAAGAACGGCAAGATTTAATAAGCCTTTGAGCTCACCCCTCAAGGAAGCATCAAGAGTGAATGACATCAGTAAGGAATACTTTTGAGTTGCAAAATCGGAGGAAGGGCTTAATGGTTTGTGTAGGAGAATTGCCCAGAACCCTCTCAATATCGGTGAAAGTTGCGAGAAAATGTTGATAATACAGATACCAAGTCTCATCTTCAACCTACTAAAATGTGGTTGGCTATTAACGGGCATAAGAAAGCAGAGAAAGATCATCTCGAGTGTTGCAATGTGCATGAAGTTGTTGCCTCAACATTGATGACAAAATCACTCCTCATGCATCATTGCATCTTGCAGGAGTATGTTGCACACATAAATTTCGTGTCTAAATTGCAAGACAAAAAATAATTGAACAAAATTCAATTTAATGATTTTTAAGGTAAAGGTTACACCACTCTGTGGTTTTTACACAAAACAAATGTAAAATCCTCTTATTCAGTCTCCGGTTCGGTCACAATCCAAAGACTGAAATAGCTTGATCTTGAAATGTAGATTTTGACTTCTTCAATCTTCACGGTTGAAAGATCGTCGAAGCGGCGCTTGCTCGAGGGTTTCGAAGCTTTATCCCGAACAAGTATGGCGATCCTTGACTTGTAGAATCAATGATGTTGAAGGCGAATTCTTCTTCAATCTGAGGCGAAAGAGAAATCGATCTTCGTGACTTGAAAGTGCTCGATTGAAGAACGGCACTGTGTTAATACATATTGTTTTTCAAATTGTTGAAATGATTACAACAATTATTGCGCTACCACGTAACACGTAGTGGGTTCGGAAACATACCGTATGAAGTTTTCGAATATTCCGACGTAGGATCCTTATTGTTACGAGCCTCCAACACGCTTGATCTTTTTCGCAGGTACGAAAACGGCTACTAGAGTCGAGTTCTTCATCCACGAACCAAATCCTAGAGCTTGGTGATTGCTCTAGAGAGAGTGCTATAGAGAGAGGGTTATTACTATTGACTTATGATTTATTGGGATATCTCTAGCCTTTATATAGAGATACAATTAGAGACTGACTTTACCTCCAACTCTTAGGAAATAAATTGTATTTATCTCAAACACTTAAGAGATAAATATTCTCTAAATAACTGTATTTATCCAAACTAACAAATACACATTATCTGTTAGTGGGCGGATAATGGGTCCACTGACCCAATT
>JAVXUP010003011.1:0-92643 GCA_033070095.1 Escallonia herrerae | reverse complement strand
AGCAAACGGTTCCGGACACCGAGATGACAGAAACATTGATTAAGAATGCTACAAAGAGAGCCGCTCCACTTTCTATCAAAAAGTATCGGCATGCGTCCTGCAAATTTAGTCGACAAACTCTAAGTTTTATGCTTGACATTTGTGAGTGAGTGCGCGCGCGCGCGTGTGTGATGGCGATGATGATTCTTTTTATTTCTGCTTTTGTCTTATCATCACATTATTGAGTATGTATAGCCAACATATACGGTTAGTCTTCCTGGCATCTATGTTATATGAACTCTTCGGTTTGCATGAAATATTCATGTCGAACACTCGACACTTGTACGTGAGTATGAGATATGTGTCCGTCACATCTCATAGGATATGACATTATCAATATAATATATAATTTTTTATTTAATTAATTATTGCTTTGAGAGGAGACAAATTTTCAATTAAAATAAAGTGCATCACATAAAACATAGTTTTACCTTCAAATTAATTAAAAAGTAATAACAAATATAAACATTTTGCCGTATCCCCTTGTCTTGCCTTTTCAAAATTAGACGAGTTCAACACTTGAACCCGTATCCGATCTGGACACTCGTACCGAGTCCATGTAACATATCCTTGCATTCCCATGATTTTCATCACAAATCATACTTGCCAAGTTCTAGTAGGAACTTTAATTTCAGGGTTCCTTCCCTTAGGTTAATTTAATTTGTTGCCTTTTTCATAGGGGTAAATGTATACCATGTTTCTCTTTTAACCCGGAAAGCAGCCTCGTGGAATTGTGTCTCGCCTCATTTGCTTTGGTTTCCATTTTATTTATTATGGCGTCATTTTTTACACATTTATTGGAGCATTACATGAGCTTCCCTTGGTACGCTGCAACTATTACCGTTGGTATTAATTTTCTGATTCGCAAAAGATTTAACCATGAATTAACTCACGGTGAAATTAAGGTTATTACCTATCAACGTATCACTTGTTTCATAAAAGAAATTTAAGTAGTTAACCATTGGTTACACTATATTGAGCTTACATTGATGCCGCGGACCGACTTTGGTACTTTCCTTGAGAGCACAAGAGCCGAGTGGAGAAAAAGGTTATGCCTGCAATTCAGAAAAAGAGTATAGTTTCTGAATGAGCCCTTACAACCAAAAAACAAAGGAAAGGAGCCAGTTTGAAATAAAAAGGGTCGAGGTTTACGGCATGACAAGGGCACCCAGTAGGGCAATGGCGTCGCCTGTGGCACCTTGACCTTTGAGCTTGGGAATGAACAATCCCTTGAGCACATCTCCTGCTGGAGGCTTGACATAGCTCAGCTCCGTGAAAAAGCATGCAGCCATGATAAAAACCAGTATTGCTATCAAAAGTTCCAGCTTTCGCACCTGACTCAAGTAGTCCACAGAAAATACAAACATTAAACAAAGTTTATACATTTTAATCATGCATAATACCCATGAATGTGAAATTGTATCTTCAGAAATTTCATCTTCTTACAAGCCTCTCTTATGATGTATTCATGGTTTAATTTTGTTTATTTCTCTTGGTTTTCACTGGAACCGGTAAGCCTTGTATTCTGGCCGTCAGAAGCTCTGGCTCGCGCGGAGGAAATTAAAGTAACGCATGCATTATTATACTGCTGGCCAGGCCAATTAATTATTTATTTCTTGAGTTGTTCATCGGTCCATTTCTGAACTAAGTTGGGCACGTAATAGTTTAGCATCCAAATGCATTATTATGCTGCTGGCCAGGCCAATAAATTATTTATTTCTTGAGTTGTTCACTGGTCCATTTCTGAACTAAGTTGCGAACATAATAGTTTAGCATCCAAATGCATTGTTATGCTGCTGGCCAGGCCGATTAATTATTTATTTCTTGAGTTGTTCATTGGTCAATTTCTGAACTAAGTTGTGAACGTAATAGTTTAGCATCCAAATAGATACAGACACAGACACACACACACACAGACACAGACACACATACACACAAAATTAAAAGTGATGGCTAAGAAATGCAAAGCAATTTCAGTTTACCCCGTATCGCTGCAGACCAAGGAGGAGGAGAGTGCTTAAACCAGTTAAGAGTACTCCAACCCAAACTGGAATGTGGAAAAGGATATTCAGTGCGAAGGCTGTTCCGATCACTGAAAAGAGAAAAGGTACAAAGGCCAAAATTATCCAAGTGGGATATGCAAGGCCTAATTTTGTTCTTTCTCAAGTTTGGGCAGCTTAATGACAAAAATGTCATACATAATGACATACATACGGAGCAATAAACAGAAGTATTTAGTTAGAGTTCATGCCTTCTGGAATATCGGCTGCTATGACCGCAACTTCCGCTAGCAACCATAGGCAATATTTGACAATACTTGGGTACTCTGCCTTGCATAACTCTGATAGGTGTTTACCTGTACGTGTCGATTAAAGTACAGAAAGAAGCTTAATACTTCGTTGTCTTTACTTCAATTAGGAGTATGCTAAAAGTTTCCGTTGTATACACCTGTGCTTACACCTAGGTTTGCTGCTAGAGACTGAATTATCAGAGCAAAAATCAGTCCAATAAGAATCACCCACAGCAGCTGATTTAGAACAGACATGACATGGGAAATGTTTAGACTCTCTCTTTTCCAGAACTTTATATCAGTCAAGTATTGAGAATAGCATATGGTAGCAACAATGACAATCATTTGCTGCTTTCGATTTAGACATTATGCGTGCAGTATATGTACCTCGTATCTGTGATTAGCTCCTGCCTGCAAATCAGTTTCCACTGCAACGTTTTTCCATAAAGATGAATACGCAACTTTAGTCACCATGCATATATGATATAACACGTTACATCTGTTGTAACAGCTAAAGTTGTAGGCTAGATATCGTTTCTTGATTGTAACACTTGATTGATAGAATTTCACCTTACGTTCTGTCTCAATTCATTCTTAGAAAAATTGCGACGACGAAGTGAGAAAAACGAGTGGAGGGAGACTTACGGTTGCCAGGGTCGAGATATGCCAAGGAAACAAGGAAACCAGGGCCAACATACGACAAAAAGTTTCTCCATCTAGGCTTCTATTAATCCAGAAAGAAGACGATGAGCATGGCTATAGAAATGTGCATATCCACTATGTCCAACAAAAAAGAAACTAGAGCTTACAAGAAACAAAAAAGAAACGGGGATGAGAGAGACCTGGTTTTCAAGACTCTCCTGATCAATGTCTACGTCGGTAGTAGTAGGGGTTGCCATAACAGCTGCTATGTGGCTGCTTCCTCCAGCCGTTTGCTGTCCCTGCAGGCTCGCCATTCTTTGTTGCGTGTATGGGGCTGATACTACTATGCAGTCCTAGCTCTATTTATATACACTTGCTGGGCATATATATATTTAAAAACAAGCCACGTATTAAACGTAGTGACGTACAAGTTTACTCCCCCAGTCAGGACCTCCAAAGCTTTATGGATATATTCATGATCGATTAAAATGCACCGTCACTTTCGTAAATTTGTCCAGTTTTCCATTTCAACGAATTCCAAGATTCTAACTTGAAAAGTCGCAAAAAGTCAATAAAACGGAGGAGTATCTCCTTTTTTTTTTGGTGGGAGAAGATCCAGCCCAAAAGTATTTTTTTTTCACTATAACCTACGCTCCTTACATAGAAAAAAGTTTTGAGACACACTTTGTTGATGTCAAGAATCTGTCGCTGAAAATTTTTCGTCGCCTTATTAGTTTACACATTTACGACAAATTATAATTGCAGTTTTAGCATAACTTTTTGTTACCAAATAGAGGGTTGGAGGAAATTCCCTATACACTACAAGAAAATAGGCCTTTAGCGACGGGAAAATTCGTGGCTAAAAGCCTAAAATCCGTCGCTAAAAGAATTAGCGACGGATTCACCGTCGCTAAAAATCCCTCGTATAAAAGCCCGTCACTAATAGTTTAGCGACGGAATGTTTTAAATCCGTCGCTAAATATGTCATTTTTTTCGACGGATTTATTTTTAATTAGCGACGGATATTCCGCCCTAATTATATTTTTAGAATTTTAATTTATTTTTTTTTGTCAAATTAACGACGGATAAAATATTTTAGCGACGGAATATTCCGTCGCTAAATAACTGATTGTAGGAATACTTTTAGCGACGGAATTAATCCGTCGCCAAAAGTCAATTTTTTTTTGAAATTTTTTTTATTTTTCAATTACCCAGACCTGTAATACAATTTTCAATTCTCAACAACAACGCGCAATAATCAATACAGAAAGAAATATATATAATCAATTATAAAAAATATTTATTATAAAAAAAACTCATATATGTACAAGCCGGGAACCGGATACAGCCGGTTAGGAGAGGGGAGAAGAGTACAAGCCGCGCGCGGGGGGCGGGGGGGGGGAAGCTAGGAACGGGCACGGGAAGGGGCTCATCAGGGGTTGCCGAGTCCCGGATCTGGATCCTGCTGATCCGGGGCCGGCTCGGCCTGTCCAGCAGTGCCCTGCTCCCTGATCATCCTCACCACCACTGTAGCAATGCGCTGGATCTCCTCGTCGTCCAACTGAGGACGAGGAGCCGGTGTCTGTGGAGGGGCAGCAGGGGGTGAGGACGCTCCTATCACGGCACGAGCAGTCGTGCTAGGCAGGCCGCGTATGCGGCCTTTCGGCCGATTCACGACCTCCGGCGTATCCAGCCATCGCTTCAACCCCCCAGTACTCGCAGCTGTACTAGTGGACGCTGATGGCTGTCCGGACTGCTGCTCGGACCCCCTTAGCTGTTCATACGAGGCCTGCAAAAATAGTGGTTTAACGATATGTTAGGGCATTAATTAACGAAACAGACATTGAGGATAGAAAGAAAAAACATTAACAACTTAAATAAATTGACTCACATCGATCCGCCGGGCAATATCTGAAATATAGTCGCCCGCCCGGTGCGTCTCGTCCTTGTCCTTCTTCCGCACGTGCGTCTGATTATAGGTCAGAGCTATGACCTCATCCTCCTCCAGATCCGGGTGCTCGACCGCGTTCATGTGTCGGACGATGTCGTGTGGCACCGACCCCCCCGTGTGCGTCGGATCTCTGTTCTGTCTGTTCTCAGCCCCGCTCTTACTCTTGGCGTCCCAACCTGGATCCGCAGCCCACCGATCTATCATCTCCCCCATACACGGTGAGATATCCAATGTGGGGGATATCTCATCATGTCCGTCATCGGGGCACCCGCGGGCAGCGCCTTCTTCGCCCGGTCCCGTGCATCGTGGAGCCATCGGCGGTAATTCTTGCCGATGTAGGCAAAGAAAGCCTGCTGCCCCAGTACCTGCTGCTGAGGCGTGTCAAACGTGAACCCCTCCTGTAAGGCATTCAATAACACAAATTAACAACATAAAACAAACTGTAATTAAACATTTACTAACGCTGAAAAAAATACTTCACCGTACCAGCCACTCCTCCCATAAGGCCTCCCTCGCAGCGGCATCCCAGTCCTTCCAGTACAGGCGTGGCTCGAAGAATCGGCCCTTCACAAGAACGCCGATCTTCGTCCTCGCCTGAGCCTCCAGGATCCTGCCAAAGAAGTAAATAAATAAATTAATACAGTTCAAATATAAATTAACAGCCCAAAATTTTAAATATAAGGCATGAGGTGATATTTTTAGTACTTACAGGCCCTCCTGCGTGAGCGTAACTCTCTGTTTACGCTGGGGGTCGATGCGTACCCCGCGTGTCGGACCACGGCCTCGTCGAGATCCTACAAAACACAGACATTAATACAGTTCAAATATAAGGCTAGCGAAAATGTACGAAACACCGTTATCAACTATACCTGAGGTAGAACCCACGGAAGATGGAGAATGCACGCGCGTGTGGGATGAATCTGCGTCGGGCTGGGGCGACGGCTCGAGCTGGGGCGACGGCTGGGGCTAGGGCCCCATCTACTGTCCGCGATCACTCTGTGCCTCGTCATCAGTAGGCAATGACGAGGTGGGACCCACCGGGGAGGAAGCAGCTCGGCGTCCAGCCCGGCCACGAATAGCCCGTATCCTATCCATATCTGACTTCATATAGATAAATTACAAAGACATTAACACGTTAAAAATAATAATTTGGCAAAAATCATCATCGGCACAATAGCTATATATATACATATGAACGGATGTGCAAAAACACATCATTAAACACCAAGTTCTAAAAGTTCTACTACATTTTTCCCGTGATGTTACAACATTACAAGTCAATCATTTTCAGTTTGCGAATCATCTTCATCACTTTCCCCGTCGTCCTCTTCTTCGTGGGACTCGTCGTCCTCTTCATCTTCGAATTCATCCTCTTCATCAGTAGACTCGGTCACATCATCTCCAACACTTTCCACGTCTTCCGCGTCATCATCTACGACTTCTTCTCCTACAAGAAGTGTTGTTGGAAGAGGAAGATCGTCCTCCTCGTTGTTGACCTCAACAGGGAACAAGACACGTGGTTGGTCGGCTTGAAAGGAGTCTAGCTCACTGTCATATGTCACGGGCAATTTCTTGGACTTGATAGTTGTATACCAATGAGATTTGGGATTGGCGACGTCCTCCGCGTAAAAGACTTGTACAGCTTGACTAGCAAACACAAAGGGCTCGTCTGATGCAAGTCTTGACTTGACATTGACATCTACAATCCCTTGAGAGCTAACACGGATTCCTCTACTGCATGTGACATCGAACCACGTACACTTGAACATTACCAGGCGGTTTTGGAAACCCAAATATGTTAGCTCAACAATCTCATCTAGCTCTCCGTAAAAATCCATGCAATTCTCGGCATAACAGTCGCCGTTGACCAAGACTCCACTGTTTTGGGTTTGTTTTGTTCGGTCATCATCTTTTACGTTAAACCTAAACCCGTTGATGATATAGCCTCCATAACAGGATGTTTGTTTGTTAGGGCCTTCGGCTAGTAATTTCAAGCAGAAGGCCACTGGTCTATCCATTGACTGAACCTATTGTAGATGACGGTAAAAATTAAGGATAAATCAGTATACTAATTGGCCACAGAACTGTATATAACACATAATATAATTTCGTTAAACAATCTTACACGGATTTTGAACCACTGTACAAATTGTGATTTCCGATGAGATTCAAGTCCAGCAGGATCAGTGATTAAAGATTCCGCATCGAACTCACTGCAAACCAATATAGTTGACTCACTTAACACACACTTTCAATTATGTACAACAATGTAAGTGAATTAAGACTTTAACTTACTCAACGAATGCCGAAACTTCATCGCAATTTAGAAGGGCATATATTGTTGCAGCACTGTACTCTTCATCCGTTAGCCATCGAGTATACGTTCGGCCGAACGGACTCCTTGGCTGCTTGAATATTGACAATTGCCCTTCCAAATTTGTGCTTGCTCCGGGGTCATTTCGGCCTAGTTGATTTAACCTTGTACCAACATTAGGCCCGAAATATTGACTACAAAAGTTTACAAGTTCTTCCATTACGTAAGCCTCCGCAATTGAGCCCTCAACCCGAGCCTTATTACGGACTTTTTTCTTTAAATGGAACATGAACCTAGAAGTTTAGCGAATCGAGTTAGGTGGAATATGAATGATAACAGATGTCGCATTAAGTGTAAACGAACAACTGTAACAATTTAAGGATTACCTCTCGAAGGGATACATCCACCGATATTGCACGGGTCCACCCATCTTAGCTTCATATGCCAAGTGAACAGGCAGATGCTCCATTGAATCAAAGAACGAAGGTGGGAAGATTTTCTCCAGCTTGCAAATCGTCACCACAATGTTCTTCTCAAGCACTTCCATGTTACTCACCCGGATCGTAGAAGAGCATATATCTCGAAAGAAATGAGATAATTCAGTCAAAGTCTCGCAAACAACCCGTGGCAACAGTCCCCGGAAGGCAATAGGAATGAATCTCTCCATGAATACGTGGCAGTCATGACTCTTCATCCCTTGGAACTTGCATTCCGATACATTGCAACAACGAGATATGTTGGACGCAAACCCATCCGGAAGCTTCAAATTCTTAACCCACTGACAGACCTTCTCCACTTGTTTCTTGTCTAGACAGTAAGGTGCTTTCGGAAGTATGGTCCTCCCACTGACTGTCCGAGGATGCAATTCACGGCGTACACCCAACTGTTGTAGATCCCTTCTCGCTTTAAGGTGATCTTTCGATTTGCCCTTGACATTCATCACTGTGTTGAACACATTATCAAAAACGTTCTTCTCAATATGCATCACATCCATGTTGTTTCGGATAACGAGCGTCCTCCAGTAGGCTAACTCCCAGAAGATACAAAATTTTCTCCAGTTGTGCTCTTTCCCGAACCCTGCAATCTTCTGATCCGGCACACCCTTACCGTGTGGTATGTCAGTATCAAGTGCCTCCAGGTGTGAGAGTACTTCTTCACCAGATGGGTAGTCCAGTGTGACAACCTCACGCTCGATTGTCCCGTCAAATTTATCCTTCTGCCTACGAAACTGATGGCCCGGTGGCAAAAGCTTACGGTGACATCCGAACCACGAGGCCTTTCCGCCGTGCTTTAACGTATGACCGGGGTTCACGCCCATACAAGCAGGGCATGCTAGCTTCCCATGTGTGCTCCAGCCACACGTCATTCCCAATGCGGGGAAATCATGTATAGTCCACATCAAAGCAGCCCTCATCTGAAAATTTTGTTTAAGGGATGCATCATATGTTTCGACTCCATGATTCCATAACTGTTTTAACTCATCAATCAACGGCCTTAAATACACATCTATGTCCTTACCGGGGCTCTTCGGCCCCGGAATAAGCAACGACAAGAACATATACGGCTTCTTCATGCACATGCCTGGTGGAAGGTTGTAAGGGACAATAATAACAGGCCAACAGGAGTAAGGCGTGGTAGACTGACCGAAAGGGTTGAACCCATCGGTTGCCAGACCAAGTCTAACATTCCAAACTTCCTGAGCAAAGACTGGATGCCTGCGGTCAAACTCCTTCCACGCCTCTCCATCAGCTGGGTGTGTCAGCACATCGGCATCGTTGCTGCGAGTCTCACGGTGAGCCCTCATATGTTCAGCCGTATTGGAGGAGTAGTACATTCTCTGAAGCCGTGGTGTGATCGAGAAATATCGCAATATCTTCCATGCAATGTTTTTCTTCTTCCCTTTGTCCGGTTTGTACCTCGAATGATCACATACTGGACACCGTGACAAATCCTTATTCTCTTTCCAAAATAACACACAATCGTTATTGCACGCATCTATCCGGTCATAGCTCAACCCAAGTTTCCTCATCATCTTCTTCGCGTCATAGTACGACGGCGGTAGCTTTTCACTTTCGGGCAGTATTTCTTTGATTAAGGTAACAAACTCGTTAAAACCTTTCTCACTCAGCCCATGGTCTGATTTCAACTGTAATAACCTACTAACCGCAGACAGCCGTGTGTGTTTCGGAGCTCCATCCCACAGCGGCTCTTCCGCAGCTCTCAACAACTCATAAAACTGATGAGCCCCCTCGTTCGGCGGTTGTGGACTGTCGTCACCCCAGTCAATATTAGCATGCCCAGCATCCATAATCATATCTCGGTAATCATATTGTGCCTCCTCCCTAACTTCAGTTTGACTAGTCGGGTTGGACGACAATACTATCATTTCCCCGTGCTGCGTCCACCTTGTGTATCCACCCATAAAACCGTACCGACGAAGATGCCATTTTACTTCAATTCTTTTTCTCCAGTGCAACAACTCACATCTACCGCACGGACACCTTATCTTATCAAGGTCAACATGTGCAGGATGCGCATAAGCGAAGTCGAGAAATTCGTCAACGCGACACTCAAAATCTTCAGCATTCTTCCTTTTCATCCAACTTCGATCGACTGACATGACGACTGAATTATCGTACTGTATACCACCTTCAATTATGACCAGTGATTAGGCATTGCCGATGTAAATATGAATGCATGAATGTTACAACATGTCTACATATTTCCCCTCCACTCTTCAACAGGTAGTGGTCCTATCCCATTCAGAAAAGCACATGTTTATAAAACAGTTTTTAACTCATGCTTAGTCCCATGTCTGTAAAAAATTCGGCAGCACCTCCCCGCATTTCTCCAAGTACACGACATCGATTAGGTGTTCTAACATTCATCTAACCTTGCTCAAGAAGGTTTGACGGATGTTAGAAAACCAGATCTGTATGCACCCGGAGAAACACACGAGAACGTGTACCAAATATCAACGACATAGAACATAAAGCATGAGTCAAAACACTGTTTTATAAACAATTAGCTTTTCTAAATTGTCCAAACTGGACATCCAAAGGCTCATTACAAAGCATTACTTTGTAATGAGTACCTTTGAACGGGAACTAAGGGTTTCTATGCATGCATGCGTTCAGAAATTGATAACATATGCAAGAATCTTTCCGAAATATCAAAACTGCAGAAAGATCGTTACATATGTTACCAATTCCACATTAAATAGAATTCGTTGGCAACGAGTTGAACCATCTCGTTGCCAATGGACTTCTCAAAACAACAACTAATATAAAGAAGGCAGGGTTTGTAAACAACGAGTAATTGAACCTTCTCTGGGCAATATGGAGTAATTATGGGAAGGACAAGGGCTAATTAGGGCTAACTGTGTTATTAGGGTTAATTACGAGTATTAATTATAGCTAATTAGGGTTGATTAGGACTAATTAGGGTTATTCAGTCCTAATTAGGGTTTAATTGTGCCGAGTAGTGCTGATTAGTCCGAATTAGGCTTAATTGGGTTATGTTAGGGCTAATTAATGTTAATGAGGGCTAGTTTGGCCTCATTATAGCTAATTAGGGTTGATTATGACTAATTAGGGTTATTTAGTCATAATTAGGGTTTAATTGTGCCGAGTAGTGCTGATTAGTCCTAATTAGGCTTAATTGGGTTATGTTAGGGCTAATTCATGTTAATGAGGGCTAGTTTGGCCTAATTATAGCTAATTAGGGTTGATTAGGACTAATTAGGGTTATTTAGTCCTAATTAGGGTTTAATTGTGCCGAGTAGTGCTGATTAGTCCTAATTAGGGCTACTTAGGCTTAATTGGGTTATGTTAGGGCTAATTAATGTTAATGATGGCTAGTTTCGAATAATTATAGCTAATTAGGGTTGATTAGGACTAATTACGGTTATTTAGTCCTAATTAGGGTTTAATTGTGCCGAGTAGTGTTGATTAGTCCTAATTAGCGCTAATTAGGTTTAATTGAGTTATGTTAGTACAAATTACGACTAATTAGGCTAACTATAATTAATATGCGCGTAATTGGGTTCATTTTGGCTAATTTGGGGTAATTACGGCTACTTTGATTTTCATTAGGTTCTTAGGGTTAATTAAAACTAATTAGGCTCGTTAGAGCTAATTAATTAGGGTTAATTGATTTATTAAAATATTTATTTTTTAAATGTCGAACACCGTCGATCAGACGTGGTGTCTGTGTCTGCACTAACTAACAGGTATCTCAATCCAATTGGGTCCCATCCTCTGTCAACAATCTCAATTCTCAATTCTCAAATGCCGCCCAATGCAATAAAAATTAACAAAAATCACACATTCAATCCAATTGGGTCCCATCCTCCGTCAATAATCTCAATATCTCAAATGCACAATTAACAATCTAAAATCATCAATTAACAACCTAAAATTATCAATTAATAATCGCAATTATTTCAAATGCACAGCTAATAACCTAAAATCATCAATTAACAACCTAAAATCACAGATCAATAATTACAATTCTCAAATACACAATTAACAACCTAAAATTATCAAACAAATTATCATTGTTCAAATAGGAAAAATTTATTCAAAATGCACATATCTGATGCGCTTGAATTATTTCAATTTAGGGTTCAATTAGTTTAATTTAGGGTTCGGTTCGATCACGGGCATTCAATTTAGGGTTTAATTACATCAATTTAGGGTTCAATTAGGGGGTTCTATTGAATCAATTTAGGGTTCGGTTGATTTGGGGCATTCAATTTAGGGTTCAATTTAGGTTTCAGTTGGATTAGGGCATTCAATTTAGGGTTCAATTAGGGGTTAATTTAGGGTTCGATTCGATTAGGGCATTCAATTTAGGGTTCGATTCGATTAGGGCATTCAATTTTGGGGTTTAATTAGGGTTCAATTACTTCAATTTAGGGTTCAATTAGGGGGTTCTATTGATTCAATTTATGGTTCGGTTGATTTGGGGCATTCAATTTAGGGTTCAATTAGGGGGGGTTCAATTATTTCAATTTAGGGTTCAGTTGGATCAGGGCATTCAATTAGGGGTTCAATTACAATTAATTGGTTAAATTAGGTTGAATCGGGGTTCATTACAATTAATTGGTTAAGTTAGGGTTAATCGGGTTTAATTGGGGTTAATTCGTTCAATTAGGGTTACGCGGGGTTAATTACTGTTAATTGGTTAGTTTAGGTTGAATCGGGGTTCATTACAATTAATTGGTTAAGTTAGGGTTAATCAGGTTTAATTGGGGTTAATTCGTTCAATTAGGGTTACGCGGGGTTAATTACTGTTAATTGGTTAGATTATGGATAATTACGGTTTGATTAGGAATAATTGGGAACAAATTAAGGATAGTTAGGATTTATCTGGGCTAATTATGCTTTAATTAGGGTTTAGGGTTTAAGGTTAACCAGTTCAAACAGGTTTAATTGGAGCTAATTACGGTTAATTGATTCAATTAGGGCTAATCAGGGCTAATTAGGATTTATTGGTTCAATTAGGGTAAATCGGGATTAATTAGGGCTAATTGGTTAGATTAGGTTGAATCGGGGTTCATTACAATTAATTGGTTCAGTTAGGGTTAATCAGGTTTAATTGAGATTAATTCGTTCAATTAGGGTTACGCGGGGTAAATTACTGTTAATTGGTTAGATTAGGGATAATTACGGTTTGATTAGGGTTAATTTGGTTCAATTAGGGTTACTTGGGAACAAATTAGGGATAATTATGGTTTAATCGTTACAATTACATTACAACAAATTAAATACAATACAATACACTACAAAAAATTAAATTTAATTACATTACAACAAATTATATTCAATTACATTATAGCAAATCAAATACAATTACATTACAATAGATTAAATACAATTACATTATAACAATAGATTTAATGCGATAAATAATTTTTAGCATACAATTACATTATAACAACAGATTAATTTCTAGCATACAATTACATTATAACAATAGATTAATTCAATATGATAAATAATTTCTAACCGGGAAAAAAAGTGAGTTCAGGCAGTGGTGGTGCGAGGCGGATGACGACAGTGGTGCACGGAAGGCAGCGGCAGAAGGTGGTGGTGCGGCGGAGGGGGAGGAACTGTGGCGATGGTGGTGTGACTGTGAAGTGGCTGTGGCAGTAGTGGGGTAGCTGCGGGGCGGCGAGGTGGCAATGGGGACGACAGATCTGAGGGGAGAGGGAAGGGCGGTTTGGTGGTGGTGGGGGGCCTGTCGCCAGCGTGGGGGGCTGGTGGGGAGGGACGGAGGCAGGGGCCTATCGCCGGCGTGGGGGGCTGGTGGGGAGGAAAGACGGGGGAGAGAGAGAGAGAGAGAGAGAGATCTGGGTATTTAAGAACACATTTAGCGACGGACATGTCCCGTCGCTAAAGATCCGTCGGTAAAACCATTTAGCGACGGTTTATACCGTTGTTAAAAGACCGTCGTTAAACGTCCGTCGGGAATGGTTTTACCGACGGATTAATCCGTCGGTAAAATATTTTTTTGGACAACGTTTTTATCCACGAAAATTTCGTCGCTGAAAACACCTTTAGCGACGAAAGTCGTTCCGTCGCTAAAATCCTTTTTTCTTGTAGTGATAAGCGTGGCATGAGCGACACTTTGTCATTCATTAAATGAGAATCCAACTCTTATCGGCCTTACTTAAGGCAAGGAGTGGCACAGTATGATAAGCCTCCTAAACCCCAAATAATGTCTCACTCTCGATATCCGTATACTAGCGACTATAAGCGCTAAGACAGACTATAAAACATTTTTTTGCTATTGTTGGTGGTAGTACGTTGGTATGAATGTATTAACGAATCAACAAATTTTCGGTCAATTTTTTTTTTTATTTAAGAGGTGCATGAGAGATATTATTTAAGGTCTTGTTGTTCATAAAAAGGAAATGGACATAGAATAATTTAAAAGATCGGTCACTGATTAAATGAAAATATCATGTAGACTATTGAAAACAAGTCCACAGTTTAAGTATGTAGACTGCATGATTTGTGCCTCACCCCTCGCTTTCATTAGTGGTATGCTTCATCCATCTTACGGTAATGGGTGAAAGCGGGAATAGCTTTAGCTTATTTGTTAACTGAATATATTTTAACTACTTTCGGATTCCTTCTTATTAGTATATTCTAAAGCAAATATGTAAGTCTTGTTAAGAGAATAGTTGTTGTTAATGCGCAATTTAACAATACAAGAACATCACTAGTCGTTGCTAAAAAACAATAGCCTATGGAGTAAGACATGCCAGTCAAGCCTTATTATCGGGTTCATGGGGAAATCCCTGCGAAATGATGACAACTGATCCATGGAATTCCTTTGACATCTCTTTAAGGTTTATGCCTGGGAAGGAGGGTTAGAGGAAAGTGCGCTCTAGCTTTATAAGAGCACCCAAGTAGTTCATAAGGCGAATGACTACTACTTTCTCATGGCCCATCTGATTTTGCCGCCAATGCTCGAAAATACTTTGCTACTGATAACTAGGCAGTACAAACACTAATTTCTTTCTCTTTATTTTGCCACTTTGTTTCCCACAAGAAACGAGTGAGTGTTATTTTATAGTAAGACTTTATGGCGAAAGCAAGTATTTTATGTTTGGTTGGGTGTAAGAAACATGACAAATTGAAGACATGACTGTTTGTGTGTGGTTTGTTGTTTTTTCCTCTGTGTGTGATTGTTTGTGTGTGGTTTGTTGGGCGGGGGTGGGGGGCGGGGGTGAGATCGGTTGGAGGTCGTTAAAACTTTAATAAACCAAGTCAATCAAGACTAAGAAAATTATTGATTCGAAAAAACTAATATGTATGTCTTTTCATTTGTTACATTTATAGCTAGTTGCAGGTCTGTTCATTTGTTACCATCTATAGTTAGTGGCAGGTTATACCTGTCTTTGATTTATGTGTTTGCAAATTTCATACTTTTTTGTTCATTAATATTATTTTGTTAATATTATTTGTAAGATTGTATGTAGTCAAGGGGTTATATTGTTATTTTTCCTAATCTAGAATATTCTTTAGGTTTCCTAATTCTAGTAGGATACTACATCCATGCCTATATAAAGGCTCTTTGTACATATTATGTGACATACAAGAATAATATCTTATCTTCTAACATGGTACTAGAGCCGTGACGATCTGACCAGCTATCTGCCGCCCAAGCCACCACCCACGGTTACTGTATAGGCTCTTTGTACATATTATGTGACATACAAGAATAATATCTTATCTTCTAACATGGTACTAGAGCCGTGACGATCTGACCAGCTATCTGCCGCCCAAGCCACCACCCACGGTTACTGTTCATCAACCCTCTTCCACACAAAAATTTCTCCCCCTTCTTGTTACCTCTGTCGAATTCCTTTAGACCAAACCCTAATCCAACACCACCATAAGACTCCTTTTTCTCACCGATTAAAACGCCGCCAACCATGCCACCAGATTCGTCGTCACGCGACACCCCGAGTTTTTGCTATCAGATCCACGCGCCATCAGTGTTTCACGCGTCTACACTCTCGCCCATGCACCTACACGCGTCCCCACTCTCCTGCACGCGGCCCATGCACCCGGATCTCCAGAAACTTCTAGGCTGACCCCTTGCCCACCCGCCTGACTCGTATCCGAACCCACGACCCGCCCGCCAGCCAGACCCGGCCCTATCTGACCCTACCCAACCCTACCTTCTACCTGGTTTACTTTTTCCGGTTCATTTTGACCAGTTCACTTGATTTTCACCCGGTTTTCTCATGTCCCAGGCCGATTCCCACCATTTTTTTTATCATTCTGAATTCATTCCTACCATCTATTTGCTCAAATTCTGTTCATACCTTTTATTTATTTGAGCCTCTCATTCGGTTCCTTTATTATCTCTTACTCATCTCTTTGCTTGGTGATTGCGGTGGATCCTGCTCAGCCTATTTCTGTCATCCTTGATGGTTCAAATTATATTTTATGGGCCTAAGCTATGCCTATCTTCATCAAAGGTAAGAAATTGTGACACTACCTTACCGATGATATTACTATACCCGTCCAAACTGCAAGTGAACCTCAACTAAAATTCAATGAAAGGCTTGACGATTGGGATAACAAAAATCATCAGATAATCACTTGGTTCCGCAATACCTCTGTTCTGTCTGTCTATCACACTGTAAGAAAAAGCACTTTTAGCGACGGACAGTTCCGTCGCTAAAAGCCAACTTTTTGTTGTTAAAGAATTTTAGCGACAGACTGTCCGTCGCTAAAAGTTCGTTGGCAAAAACCCCGTCGTTAAAAGATTAGCGACGGAATTTGGTGATCTGTCGGTAAAAATAAAACTTTTACTGATGGAATTAATTACTTTTAGCGACGGAGTTTTCCGTTACAAAATATATTTTCTTGTATTTTATCTAACTTCTGAATTTTTGGAAAAAAATTTTAAAAAACTTTTAGAGACGGAATATCGGTTGGTAAAAGTCAATCACAAAATTTTTTTAGAAACATTTATTGCAAAAAATCTGTCTCTAAAAATATTTATTGATCTATAAAAAGACTTTTAGCAACGGAATTCCGTCGCTAAAATTAAAAAAAGCTATTTTGTATTTTTTGTTATTTTTTCTAAATTCAAACATGTTTCAAACAATTAACCCTAACCAACCAATCCAACAACAATTTTAATTCCTTAAACTAGTATTCATCCTTTACTAAATTCCAAGTAATATAAATAAAATTATATCATATACACCACCAAGTAATACTCAATCCAACAAATTACATGTTCACTACATACAATAGATCATATCGTTCAAATCCCAAAAACAAAATTAAAAGTTTCATGAAAAGTAAAAAAAATATAATCCTTGCTCTTCGAAGCCTGCATAATATTTCTCTATCCATAGTTGTTGCTTGTTTCTCTTTGTCGATCACAACCTGAACGAGAAGATCAGTTGTACAAATTTGTTTACAATGAACAAAATGAGTATGTATAAGAAGACTACTTTTTTTTTTCAACCAAAAATCCAGTCAAAACCTGCTGCAATAAATTATGAAAAATCATAGAGCTAAAAACAATAATGGAGTAGCTAATTTTTCAATTATATGATAGATGCACTAGCGAAATGAGCAACCATCTAATAAATCCATATAGCTTCTATGAGCTTCGTAGCAAAGTTCACACGGGTTGCAAATTGCAAATGAAACACATAGCTAGACTTTCAATGAAAAATGCACCCTAGCATAAGCAAATAAGGCACGCTCATGATCCTGGGATTAAATAACATAAGTAGTCCAAAATTTTGATTATACATGGTTTTCATATCAGCACAAAAGCTCATGGATACTTGCATTATTAAAGACTTAAAGTTTAATGGGAGAAGCCATGCATCTTTCATGACAAATAACATAATCAAACTTACTGGTCGAGGAGCTGCATGCAAGGAAATGCTCACCTTATTCTTTTCTTGGTTGGGATAGAATGGCTGGAAGGATATTGTCATAAGGAGGTATGAAAAACTTCGTCCCAAGTTTAACTGGGACAAAAAGGATGGCTAGAACTCACAGGCTTTTGTAGAGAAAATGAGGGGCAGTAAGTTCCTAGATCATTTTCTTTCTTCTTCCCCATTTTGATTTGATTTTTATTTTCTGTTTTCTATGAGTAAAAATGCACCCCCTTAGGAAAAATAAGTCAAGGTGTTTACAAGCAGTTATTTAGTTGTTTCAACAATACACAGGTCAAAAAGAGAAACAAAAACAAAAACAAAAAGCGGGACGGTGAAACATGGCAACCAAAAAACCAGAATATTGAAAAGGAAACAAGCTATGCCCCAAACTGATTACAAAAATGAGCTAAAAGAAGGTGTTGAAACAATGTGCTACAAGAGAATGACGTATCATGGAAGTTAATAGTTGTATTTCAGAGCATAAAGGAATCCCAAAGGTCAAAATCAACTTGGAACTATACATCATTGCTACTAACCACTAAACCAGTCTAACAACATTCGATCGTGTTAAGTAAGATAGTAGAACAAACCTGCAAGTTGAGCACCATATATGGGAAATAGAAAATTTCAAGCATTCAGAAAAATTAGAAGCTTTAACAGAATTTTCCCAAACAAGTTCAACACCAGTAAGCATTATGCTTTACTTCACTGGGGGAAAAAAAGGAGGGAGGGGGTAGCAATTCTTGTAAAAATGTATCTCTTTGACTTTGGCTTTCCTTCAATAAGGCAAATAAACAACTTAATTACCTATAAACAGATTGTTTCTATGTATTTGAAAAAGAAAAAGACAAATCCAGATACATTTCGAGCTTACACATTATCAGAACAAAGAGGATTAGCTCATAGTATAACGATCTCTACTTATTTGAAAGGACATCTATAGCATACAAACAACCAATAACTAACAAAATACATGGCCAAGTTCTACCAGAATCAAGTTTCTTTCAATGATTTTTAGAATTTTGGGGCAAACAGTAAGATTTGTATTGTTAATTTGGTCATATGTAAACAAATTACCTCCTGATGTTTTCTTCTTGGGGGACTGACTAGATACGGTATTACTCTTTGTTTTGTTCTTTTTAGATCCTTCATTGTCTTCGGTGTCCGTATCCGACACTGGGGATTTTGTCGACGATGAATCATCTTCATCGTCACTCCATGGCATCGCCCTTTTCATGGTATAAAGATGAATGAAAAGCAAATAACATAATCAAACATACGTAAATAACATGCATTTTGGATACCTATAAATAACAATACATGGGCTTGATCTTCACCCATGTTTCCACCTGCTGCGCTGAGATAGACACGAAGGGGTACCATTGTCAAGCACTTGAAGATGAGTAGATTGATTATGGACGACAGCAGACGGCAAACCAGCGGGTGGGTGGGTGGCTTGGGGATGCGGGAGCAGTCGGGTGGTTGACAACTTGGGATGTCAAAGATCCCAAATTTCTTTGGCAGTATTATAGCGGCCAAACCGTTGACACTACAAGAAAAACAGTATTTAGCAACGGACTAAAATCCGTCACTAAAAGCGGCTTTTACTGACGGATTTGCCCGTCGGTAAAAACCCGTCGCTAAAAACCTTTATCGACGGAATTTTCATCTGTAAAAGTTTTTAACGACGGACTTTTACCGACCGATTATTACCGACAAAATAATCCGTCGCTAAATATTATTTTTGAAAATTTCTCATTTTTTATTTTTTTGAAACTTTTAAATGAGTTTTAGTGACGGATTTTTAACAACGGACTAAAATCCGTCGCTAAAGGTGATTAAAAGAGCATAACCCTACTCTTTTCTTTTTCTCCCCGCTGCTCACCTTTCCCCTCTTCTCTTTCTCTAATCTCTCTCTCTCACCCCTTCGACGCCCACCTCCCACGCCATCCACCCTACCACTAAGATCAATCTCAACCAATCCTACCACTATTATCCTTGGATTGTCACAATTACGAATCTCAGAAGTAAATTAAGTTGAAGTTTATTTGAATTGGTTGACTAGTTTGATTGGGTTCAGTTTTGTCGATTTTACAGTGGAATGATGGCTTGGTGAGAGCTTTGGATGTAATAGGTTTTCTAGAAATTAAGGGCTGGAAGTATAAATTTGGTGGAGAGAGAATATGTGTTTAGAGGGTTCTGTACAAGTATCTATAATGTATAATGTACAAGTATCTATAATTTATAATGTACAAGTATCTACAATGTGATGAGTGGAAAATTATCTCTAGCACCATAAACTGACCATAAGATTGATATTGAAGAATGCCAATATATCCAATTTTATATAGATTCTTTAAGTGCAAATAGAACAACCTCCATCACATGCAACAGATAGACCCTCATGTGCAACCACCCATCATTGTCCATGAAATTTGTTAGCAATTGTCTTAATCTTGATAAAAGCCATGTCAATTTTATATCGCCAAATCAGACGTGAACTTCGAAACTGGAAAAAAATTATCCCTAGAATATCTCTTAAGTCGGACGTCAATGTTACCAAAACAAACTTGTCTTTCAATCATAGGTAATTCTGAGATGAACCCGACATCTTAGAAGGTTATTAGCGTCTCTCCAAGAGGGCAGTCAAACGCCTTTACCGTTCAACAAGTGCATATATTAAAAATCAGTCATGATGAACGAACACGTCATCATATGTGAATATCAGAACCCCGTTGCATGAAACAAAACTTTATGATCTTCATGCATTTTCCACTTTTCAATTACATGTGTTACTGCTATCGTACTAAGTGCATCTCTTTCCTATGAAATGACAAAGTATATTTTAAACTAAAATACAATATTCATGAATATAAATTCAAAAAATAATCACAAACACTAATGTCTTACTTGTCCACTCCAAATAATATCGTTCTAGGTAAGGGAGGGGATCAATGGAATCAAAGAAAAGCAACTAGGATTGGTTATAGCACATGCATAAAATGTCATTTATGTGTATGTTCGAGTACATCACAATGATGCTCAATAACTCAAACTACCAAGAGTAAAACACATATTGATGTCGGATTTGTGGACTTACATTATTAGTGGCGCGATTTAGGGGTTATTTGGAGATTATAGGGCTTGAAAGTTGCAGATCTATGGATGGCAAGTTGCTAATAGCACTTCAACATGTTAAAAAAGAAAAAAGAGTTATGAAATTAAGGTTGGGGTTTTGCAATACCCTGTCTTCCATTACATTATGTAGCGAATGAATGAGATGCATTGGATTGCTGGCCTTCTTCTAAAAGACTTATTGTTATCCATTACACTGTGTAAGGGAGGAAGACGTTTAAACAAAGTAAAAGATTTGGGTCGTCCGCTACATAATCTAGCCGATGGGTACCTTTCCATGTTAAGTTACGGGATTCGAGGGCATTTTGGTCAAAAGTACCGTCCATGACATTATATAACGAATGACGGGAAGATTTTTTAAAAAAAATTAGATCTGGTTCGTTCATCCGTGATAGATGGATAGCCAGATGGTACTGGCAACTTAAGCTAAGCTGCTAGCAATGGCAAGGGATATGCCTCCTATCTCTAGATATATAAATATATATAGATATATAAATTGCTTTACAATGGAATGATGGCTTGGTGAGTTGGTGAAAGCTTTGGATGTAATAGGTTTTCTAGAAATTAAGGGCTGGAAGTATAAATTTGGTGGAGAGAGAATATGTGTTTAGAGGGTTCTGTACAAGTATCTATAATGTAAAATGTACAAGTATCTACAATGTGATGAGTGGAAAATTATCTATAGCACCATAAACTGTCCATCAGATTGATATTGAAGAATGCCAATATACCCAATTTTATATAGATTACGGCAGATCTTGCTCATCAGTATCAGCTTCATGATTCCCTTCACCGGATGAAACAAGAGCTTGGTCAGTCTATCAATAGCTTCCTTTCTCAAATGCAAGGAATTTGGGATCAATTTGAACTTTCAGAACCATCATGGACTTGTTCTGAGGATTCAGCTCAATTTATTGTTTACCGTGACCACCTTCGCCTTATCCAGTTTCTTATGTCTCGTACTAATGCTTATGAATCTGTCCGAAACTCCCTTTTGCATCAGAGTCCATTACATACCCTAGACAATGCCATCGCTGAACTTCTTTTTGAAGAAACTCATCGAGCTTTTGCAGACCCGTCATCCGGATACTGTTCTTGCTGCTCCTTCTCGACCTTGACACATCTCTTTACCCTCATCAGCTTCAAGACGTTCATCATCTTCTTCCTTTCAACAAGAATGTCGGTACTGTCATGAGTTTGGTCATAAGACTCTAGATTTCCATGTACGCCTTTGCAGACTATGTCGTAAGATTGGCGCTGGTCACTTCCCATGAGACTGTCCTCGTAAACCTAAAAAATGGTCCAAGAATACTAGCTCAACTAGTGCTCCCCCCAAAACCAAGGATTCAGCATAGCTTTAAGCCTCCTTCCCACTCTGCTGCTGCTGATGATGTACTGAACAATTCCTCGTCTTCCGTTCTCTCGGTTAATGATGTTGCTGAAATAGTAAAGCAAATCATGTCTAATTCTGGTGCTCCGTCTTCCTCTGCTCTTTTAGTTACTTCAGGTGACTCCTATTGGTATTTTGATTCTAGGTGCTGCAATCATATGACATCTGATCGTTTTCTTTTGTCTCTAAGCAACATATGTCCTACTATCCACTTATTCATACTGCCGATGGTTCTCACATGCCTCTTGATGGTGCCGGAAATGGTTCGATGATACGTGGAGGTGCCACAAAGGATGCGGTCTGAGTTGGCTTCCAGGTAGGCAACGTGGGAGACAGCAAGGACGGCGCAAGGGCCGAGGACAAGGCTCCCCAGACAGGTCGTGAGGGGTGGCAGTGCTGCGCAGGCAAGGTGACGATGAACAGGACCGACAGTCTGCAGTCCGTAATGAGGGTATGGCGTCCAGGGTCCGTAGACGGGAGTTCAAGTGTATTTCTCTCACTAGAATTCCAGAGAGAATGTTTCCTTTAGAGAGAGAAAGTGAAAAGTCCAAATGAGAATCCGATCCTTGAAAAAGCTCCAAAGTCCACTATTTATAGGCAAAAATGTGCATGTGTCATAAGTTGACATGTGTCGCCCCCTGGGAACGACACGTCACCAGGGGGCCAACGCACTGACCCTTCGTTGGACTGCCGGTCCCTAAGTTCGTGCTGCCCTGCCCTTGCGACGTCTCTCTGCCTGTCTGAGGAGACTGATCATGCCGCGGTAGCATGGTCAGAGTAGCCCGTTGCCCCAGCCTCCAGTCCAAGCCCTTACTGAATCCCACGGTCCTGGCAGCGGTGGGGAAGACCCGACGCCCAGCTGCCAGGTGGACTAGGCAAGATGCCCTTCCGAAGACCTGCTCCCATCTCGGAGTGACCCGGGGGTCATAGTCCTTAGGGGTGCCGACGCGAGCCCCCAGTGCCAGAGCACGTAGGCCAGTCACGCAGGCACCCCGGCGGAGATAGTGTCCTGGCGGAGTAGCCTATCCCGTGAGCATATAACATGATTGCAGCGCATGGGGCGCGGTTGAGTGCGGGCGACGAGGGTCGCAGAGTGATCTCCGAGCGACGAGGGTCGTTGCGTGGATGGCGCGCGACCGTGAGCGACGGTTGTCATGGCGACAGAGCGGCCACAAGTGACGGTCATCGAGACTACGGGCGACGGTCATCGCGACGAAGGGGCACGGCCGAGAGCGACGGTCGTCGCGACTATGGCGGAGTGCGGCCGCGAGCGACGGTCGTCGTGACAATGTGGTGGGGTCAAAGGTGACGGCGTCGGTGTTCAAGGCAGGTGGCCGACCCCCATGGGGTGGCCGACCCCCAAGGGAGGTCGACGCTTGGGGAAGGCCGAGCCTAGAGGGAGGCCGACCCCCTGAGGGTGGCCGACCCCCAAGGGTGGCCTACCCCTTGGGGGAGGCCGACCCCTCGGGGTGGCCGACCCCCTGAGGGTGGCCGACCCCTTGGGGGAGGCCGACCCTAGAGGGAGGCCGACCCCCCGAGGGTGGCCGACCCCCAAGGGAGGCCGACCCTTGGGGGAGGCCGACCCTAGAGGGAGGCCGACCCCTTGGGGTGGAAGGCACGCCGAAGTCGCTTCACGAATGGTTCACGTGACTTGAGCATGCGTTGCTTTGACCGGCCCTCGAGCGTTGAAAAGTTGACCGCTGACTGGGTGATGTGTCGTGCAAAGTGGGTCCCTTGGCGGGTCTTGGGGTGCGACCAGAATAGGGTATGAACACCTGTTAATCATTTTGGGCATGTATCGACATCTACCTTGTCTCTTCCTGATACTTACTTTATCCCTTCTCTTAAGTTAAACCTTGTATCTATTAGTCAACTTCGTGATCTTGGTTTTGACTTACACTTTTTTCGTATTGATGTCGTGTGCAGGATCCAGAGACAGGCTAAACTATTGAAATCGGCCGTAAAGTAGGATGATTGTTTGAACTCATCAATTTATCCATCCGTCATCATCCTACCATTCCGCTTCAGTCTGCTGCCTCCATTGCTTCACAAATTCTCTTGAGTAGTGGAATTCTTGCTTAAGTCATGTTTCATTTTCTCGGCTACATCCTCTAGTTTCTAGTGGTTTGTTAGGTGTCGTCAGTTTTAAAAATTTTGATTGTTTACCATGTCAGCTTGCTAAACAAACTGCACTTCCATTTCATTTAAGTACTTCAATTTTTTCTGCTCCATTTGATCTCGTTCACTCTGATATTTGGGGGACTTCTCCAAACACTACTATGGGAGGATCCAAATATTTTGTTATTTTTATTGATGATTATTCTCGTTTTACATGGTTATATTTGATGCAAAATCGGTCTGAATTATCTCAAATATATCATACTTTTGTTACCATGGTCAAAACTCAATTTTCTCGCAATATTAAGCTTTTTCGTACTGATAATGCCATGGATAAAATCAGAAGAGTTTCTCCAGCTTCTTCAAAAGGATGGAACCATTACTCGTAGATGGTCTCCCAGCACTTCTCAACAGAATGGGCATGCTAAATGCAAACATCGACATATTCTAGACATTGTTCGTGCTTTGCTTATTTCTGCCTCGTGTCCTAAATTTTTTTGGGGGAAAGCTGCTCTTACAGTTGTCTATACCATCAATCGTGTTCCATATCCCACAATTTGTAATTAGACTCCCTATGATCATCTATATGGGTCCTCTCTTGACTATAGTATGCTTAAAGTCATTGGTTGTGCTTATTTCGTTCTTCTCCAACCCCCCGAGCGTACAAAATTAGAACCTCGTGCACGTCTTTGCTGTTTCATAGGGTATGGTATTGAACATAAGGGGTATCGGTATTGGGATCCCGTCTCTAATCGTTTACGTATTACGTATTTCTCTTCATGTTGTTTTCTGAGAACATAAGATGTTCTCCTCTATCTCTTCTTTTCATTTACCTCCTTCATCCAGTGTTTCATTTTTTACCAATTCATTTGTTCCGCTATTTTATGACTCTGATAAAACCCACATACCACCGTCTGATGGCTTTACACCCCTCCTGAGATGTCTGATCGCCCTGCTGATACTGTTGTACCTGATCAAGGTCCACCATTTGTCTCTGAGGACACATTCCGTGTTCATGATCGTCCACAGCGGGCACAAAAACCTCCAACAGGACTTTCATTATTTTTCTGCTATTATTTCTTTACATGAGCCTCAGTCTTATCGCGAGGCTAGTTCTGATCCTGCTTGGCAGCAAGCGATGCACGATGAGTTACAGGCACTGGGTAAACCCATACTTAGGATCTAGTTGATCTTCGTCCTGGAAAAAATAGCTATTGGATGCAAATGGGTCTATAAAATTAAGACTCGCTCTGATGGCTCCATTGAGCGTCATAAGGCCCGTTTAGTAGCAAAAGGTTTTACATATGAATATGGTATTAACTATGAAGAAACATTTGTTCTTGTAGCTCGCCTTACCTCTGTTCGTAGTTTACTTGCAGTTGTTGCTGTTCGCAAGTGGCCTTTATTTCAGATGGATTTCAAGAATGCCTTTCTTAATGGTGATCTCATTGAGGAAATCTATATGCAGCCTCCTCCAAGATACTCTTATCCTCTGAACAAAGTTTGTTGGCTTCGTTGTGCAATATATGGTCTCAAACAAGCTTCTCATGCCTGGTTTGCCAAGTTGAGTTCCACTTTGCAGCAGTTTAGTTTTGCATCAATTGCATATGATTATGCACTCTTTATTCAAAAATTTACCTAGGGTATCATACTTGTGCTCCTATATGTGGATGAGATCATATGATTATCATAGGCAGTGATCTTGATGGCATTTCTATTCTCAAGCAAGATCTTAATCACCACTTTGAGATAAAAGATATTGGTACACTCAGTTACTTTCTTGGACTTGAAGTTTCCACTGCCTCTAACGGATACTATCTTTCTAAGCTAAATATGCTTCTGATTTCCTTTCTCGCGTGCTTTGACTGATAGCAAAATCTCCTGTACTCCTCTTGAGCCTAATGTAAGGTTTACTCCTCTTGATGGTACACCCTTTTGTGATCCTACTTTGTATTGTACATTGGTTGGCAATCTTGTCTACTTGACCGTCACTCACCTGGATATTGCATATGTTGTGCACTTGGGTAGCCAATTTCTCTCTGCTCCATGTACGACTCATTTTGCCACAGTCCTTCATATTCTTCGATACATCAAGGATACCTTATTTCATGGCTTACATTTTTCATCCTCATTCCTCTCTTGAGCTACATGCATATTCTGATACTGATTGGGCTGGAGATCCTACCGATCGACGCTCTACTACTGGTTTTTGCTTCTTTCTATGTACCTCTCTTATTTCTTGGAAAAGTAAGAAATATACCCTCACAGCACGTTCTAGTATGGAAGTTGAATACTAAGCACTGGCTGATACAACCCAGGAACTTTTATGGTTGCGTTGGCTACTTAAGAATATGGGAGTTACACATTCTACTACTACACCTTTATATTTTGATAATCGAAGTGCCATTGAGATTGCTCACAATGATGAGTTTCATGATCGCACCAAATATATTGAGATTGATTGTCATTTTGTACGTTAGCATGTTGTTCGTGGCACTGTTTGCTTACAATCAGTCACTTCTCTTAATCAAATGGTAGACATTTTCACCAAATCACATCCTCTAGGGCGACTTCAAGAGTTAGTTTCCATATTTTAGCTGGCTCGGTTCTCTCCCACCTTGAGTTTGAGAGGGGGTGTTAATATTATTTTGTTAATATTATTTGTAAGATTGAGTGTAGTCAAGGGGTTATATTGTTATTTTTTCTAATTTAGAATATTCTTTAGGGTTTCTTAGTTCTTGTAGGATACTACATCTATACTTATATAAAGGCTCTTTGTACATATTATGTGACATATAAGAATAATATCTTCTCTTCTAACACTCTCCGTTGTTGTGTTGCACGTAACTGTAAATAAAAACAAAGACTTCACAACTTTACTTACCTAGTCAAAGAACAAAAGATTGGAGTACTTTTTATTTTTAAGACACCCATCATCAGTGTGGCAGAAGACAGCAGCGAGCACAGTGCGCACTTGCCCCACCCCAGTTTTTGGTGAGAAAATTGTTTTTGATATGAGCTCATCTAGTTATGATTATGTTACTTTGGTGCTTTATTGAAAACGTATAATTCCTGAAAACCTTTACGAAGTCATTCTTTTTCAATATATAAGAAATTCCACCTACCCTAAACATGATTAAAAAAACACACACTTCAATTTTGTTCATATATGTTGCTATAGAGCTCTATTAAAATGTTTAATAATTTTACTAATAATTTATTAATTCTAATGTTCAAAGTAGAGTGCAAGTACAAAAATTTGAATGCAGTTTGATTTCTGGATTCACTGCTATTGTTGAGATAATAAGAACCAGTTATCGTGGCACACCAGATATGCGTGCAAAAATAATGTTATAGATAGGTATTTATTATTTAGAATTTTCATTTTATATCAATTTTAAAAAAAATTCTTATTATGCCAAGTGTTATCATTCTAAATAGTTAGTTATGCAACACCAAAAATGGTGTTGCATCAAAATAGTCATTCTCTTTATAAGCAGTATAAATAAAGTTGTAAATCAGGTACATGCGATACATACTATTTGCACAACGACATTATCCATGCCACTCTCTTTAGCTTATACCACTCTCACTATGACCACATAATAAAACGCAAGAACATGTATGTCGTCACTTTTGTTTGATAAGAACAACTGGTTATCAAAATCCATTTATTCTGTATACCATCACTTCCTTTTCGGTTGTTGCGGTATATATGTGTAATTCTAGAAATCTTCTATAATATATCAAGGAGCCCCATTCATTGTATATCTCAACCTGGTATAATCGACTTGGTACAATCGACCTTTTTATGATAATTATGAAAAATAGAAAAAAAAAAATTAGTATTCATAGGATGCATTAACGGTAGGTTTTTTCGTACTCTTGTTCGTCAACACAATTTCCTTTTATGCACGTATATCAAATGAAAGACAAGACTAGCACACCGTGTCGCCTTCCTAAAATACTACTCCGTAGTAAATTAGATCTCACTTGCAACGCATATTATTTAGTTATTTAAAGATTATTCTCATATGTAGTACCTTAGTTTTCTCTTAAGCTTAAAGAAAAAGAAAGCAAAAAGCAAAATAATGAATATATTTCAAATTGAACTAACGTACTCTAATCTAAGGTCAAGCTTGTAGCCTTGTGGTAAAGATATGCGCAAAGTCACATATTTGCGTACTGTAGGGAATGAGATATTTAAGGTAGTGTTGAGGGTCCTTTTAATGGGTTGCAGGGATATCACGTCCGATCCTGAGAGTGGTTGATCTCATGACATACAAGAATGCCTGGCCCAGAGGGATGAACGACGAGGGCGAAAACCAAATCTAGGGTGAAACGAAAAGGGCAAGAGGTAGGTGATATATGATGCTCGAGACTATCGTTTAAGTTATGCGAGGTATTTGTCTAAGTATGGTGCGAGAGAATATTTAGGCAAAGTTTTGTAGGCTATTATAATTTATTCTTTATTATTCCTTGTGTCAAGCGAAGTTTTTATACTAAAATATACAGAGCCTCACGTGAGAATTCACATGTCCTTTCAAAGTAATTAGTGAATGCGAGATGGGGCCTTTTACCTCTGATTTAGTACAGTCAACTAACGGGAACAAGAGTGGAGAGCGGTTGGAGCAACCTTGTCTCATCCATCCACAATGCAGATGTTGGATGATGGTTCCCACAAAGGACAATCAAGGAGTAGGTGACCCCTTCACGAGTGAGAAACGGTGCCATGTCAGGACAACCCCTTATGATGCCCCTCCACGGCTCCTTTGGGCATCCACTGTCGTGCCACCACCTCCGCCGATGTTGCACCACCTCCGCCGCTAGTATGTCCATGTTTCCCTACTTGTGGTTCCATGTATGTGGTTTAATACGTGTAAGTTTGAATGTAATATAATGTCATTAATTTTGAGTTTGAATTTATCCACGTGAGTTTGAGTTTTAATTTAATTTGACCCTAATTTTGGTTAATTGAAATTAATTTATTGTAATGTATAGTGTAATTTTACCTTAATTGTACATTGTTACATGTTTTAACTTTAATTAACACTAATTAAACTCAATTTAACCCTAATTGACCCTAATTAACTCTTAATTAAACGTAATCTACCCTGGTTCACCCTAACTAACCCTTAACATATCTTGAAGTAACCCTAATTAAACTCTAATTACAAGTGACCCAATATCATAATCATAGGTCTCACTTAAACCATGTTAACCCTAGTTACCCTGATAAGCCTAAATACAACTCTAACCCTAACTAAAACATAAACCCCATCACAATCGCAGGTGACACAATATCAACTCCGCGAATGAACTCTAAATTCCGCCAAAAAACATGAGTCGGCTGCCCATACTAAGAATATTCGTTTTATTTTGTGAAGTCTATTGACAACGAGTTAGTTACAACTCGTTGTCAATGAATTTGAAAGTAAATCATTTTGGTTATGGCATGTTCTTGCAAATTAAACTAATGATTCCGTATTTTCGAAATTTTGACATTTCAGAAAGATTGCTGCATATTACCAATTTTTAAACACATGCATGCATAAAAAACCATTACTTCCCGTTCAAAGGTACTCATTACAAAGTAATGCTTTGTAATGAGCCTTTGGATGTCTAGTTTGAACAATTTGAAAAAGTTAAGTGTTTATAAAATAGTGTATCGACTCATGCTCTGTGCTCTATGTCGTAGATATTAAGTACACATTCTGCAGTGTTTCTCTCTGGGTGCATACAGATCTGGTGTTCTAACATCCATTAAATCTTGCAAGAGCAAGATTGGACGGATGTAAGAACACATAATCGATGTCATGTACTTAGCGAAATACGGGAAGGTGCTGTCGAATTTTTCGCAGACATATGACTAAGCAAGAGTTGGTTACTATTTTATAACATGTGCTTTTCTGAATGGGATATGACCACTACTTGTTAGAGAATGAAGGGGGCATAGACATGTTGTCACATGCATGCATTCATTTTCATATTGACCTTGCCTAATATATAATTATCAGTTTTAATTTAAGGTGGTCTATAGTAATCTTAGTCGTCATGTCTATCGATCAAAGTTTGATGAAAATGAAGAATGATGATGATTTCGAGGATCGCGTCAACACATTTCTCGAGTCCACTTACGCGCATCCAGCATATGTTGACTTTGAGATGATAAGGTGTCCGTGCAGTAAATATGAGTTGTTGCATTAGAGAAGGAGAATGGTGTTAAAACGACATCTTCTCTGGTACGGTTTTATGGGTGGATGCACACCAATCCGGCTAGTCAAGCTGAAGTTAGGGAGGAGGCACATTATGATTACCGAGATACGACTATGGATGATGGGCATGCTAATGTTGAATGGGGTGACTACCGCAGCGATGACAGTCCCTAGCAGTTGAACAAAGGGGGTTAATCAGTTTTATGATTTGTTAAGAGACACGGATGAGCCATTGTGGGATGGAATTCAGAAACACACACGACTATCTGCGGTTAGTGGATTATTACATTTAAAATTGGACCACGGACTAAGTGAGAAAGGATTTGACAAGTTTGTTACTTTTATCAGAGAAATTTTGTCAGAGAGTGAAAAATTGCCTCTTCGTACTATGACACGAATAAGATGATGAGGAAACATGAATTGAGCTATGAGCAGATAGATGCATGCAATAACGATTGTGTCTTGTTCTGGAAAAAGAATAAGGACTTGAAACTGTGTCCAGCATGTGATCATTCGAGGTATAAATCGAAAAAAGAGAAGAAGAAAAACATTTCATGGAAGGTATTGTGATATTTTTTCATTATCCCAAGCCTTCAGAGGATGTACTACTCCTCTAATACGGCTGAACATATGAGGGCTCACTGTGAGACTCGTAGCAAAGATGCCAATATGATGACACACCCAGCTGATCGAGAGGCATGGAAGAAGGTTGACCGTAGGCATCCAAGCTTTGCTCAGGAAGTTCAGAATGTTAGACTTGGTTTGGCAACCGATGGGTTCAACCCTTTCGGGCAGTCTAGCACACTTTACTCCACATGGCCTGCTATTATTGTCCCGTACAACCTTTCACCAGGCATGTGCATGAAGAAGCCGTACACATTTTTTTGTTGCTTATTCCGGGGCTGAAGAGTCCTGGTATGGACATAGATGTGTATTTAAGACCATTGACTGATGAGCTCAAATAGATATAGGATCATGGAGTCGAAACTTATGATCTATCCCTTAAACAGAACTTGAGGGCTACTTTAATGTGGACTATACATGATTTCCACGCATTGAGAATGACGTGCAGGTGGAGCACACATGAAAAGTTAGCATGCCCTGCTTGTATGGGGGTGAATCCCAGTCATAAGTTAAAGCACGGCAGGAAGCCCTTATGGTTCGGATGTCACCAAAAGCCTTTGTCACCAGACCATCAATATTGTAAGCAGAAGGATAAATTTGACCGGACAATTGAGCGTGAGGTTATCACACTGGACTATCCATCTGGTAAAGAAGTGCTCTCGCACCTGGAGGCACTTGATACTGACATACCATACGCCAAGGGTGTGCTGGATCAGAAGATTCCAAGATACGAGAAAAAACACAACTGGAGAAAACAATGTATTTTTTGGGAGTTAGCCTACTGGAGGACACTCATTATTCTAAACAACATGGATGTGACGCACATTGAGAAAAATGTTATCGAGGATCTGTTTAACACAGTGATGAATATTAAGGAGAAATGATCTACAACAGTTGAGTGTACGCCGTGAACTGCATCCTCGGACAGTCAGCGGGAGGACGATACTTTCGAAGGCACCTTATTGTCTAGACAGGAAACAGGTAGAGAAAGTCTGTCAGTGGGTCAAGAATTTGAAGCTTTCGGATGGTTATGTGTCCAATGCATCTCGTTGCTGCAATGTATCAGAATGCAAGTTCCAAGGGATGAAGAGTCATGACTATCACGTATTTATGGAAATATTCATTCCTATTGCCTTCTGGGGACTGTTGCCAAGGGTTGTATGCGGGACTTTAACTGAATTATCTCATTTCTTTTGAGATATCTGTTCTTCTACAATCCGGGTGAGTAACATGGAGGTGCTCGAGGAGAACATTGTGTTGACAATTTGCAAGCTCGAGAAGATCTTCCCACCGTCATTCTTTGATTCAATGAAGAATTTGCCCACTTACTTGGCATATGAAGCTAGGATGGGTGGGCCTGTGCAATATAGGTGGATGTATCCATTCGAAAGGTATTGATTTATCTCTATGTTATTTGTTTCTAACACGTAATGGAAAGCCTGTTGTCATTGATATTCTACCTAACTCTATTCGTTAAACTTCTAGGTTCACGTTCTATTTAAAGAAGAAAGTCCGTAAGAAAGCTCGTGTTGAGGGCTCAATTGCTGAGGTTCATGCTTGTAAATTTTTGTAGAGAATATTTTAGGCCTAATGTTGATACAAGGTTAAATCGGCTAGGCTGAAATCAGCCCAGAGCCAGCACACATTTGGAAGGGCAATTATTAATATTCAAGCAGTCAAGTAGTCCATTCGGATGATCCTATACTCGATGGCTAACGGATGTAAAGTATAGTGCTGCAACAATATATGCTCTTCTAAATTGTGATGAAGTTTCAGCATTCGTTGAGTAATTTTCTATCTTCAAATAATTACTGTACAGAATTGCAAATATGTGATCAGTGGGTTAACTCTCTCGATTTGCAGTGAGTTCGACGAAGAGTCTTTAATCACTGAACCCGTTATACTTGAATCTTATTGAAAATCACAATTTGTAAAGTGGTTCAGAAGACGTGTAAGTCTTTAACCAAAATATACTATGTGTTATATACAGCTATGTGGTTCATTAACTTTCACCGTCTTTTAATATAGGTTCAGTCGGGCGATGCTCCAGTAGCCTCCTTGTTGAAATTACTAGCTCAAGGCCCTAGTAAATAAGCAGCTTGTCATGGAGGCTATATCATCAACGGGTTTAGGTTTAACGTAAAAGATGATGATCAAACAAAACAAACCCAACACAGTGGAGTCTTGGTCAACGAAGACAGTTATGACGAGAATTGCATAGATTTTTGTGGAGAGCTGGATGAGATTGTTGAGCTAACATATATGAGTTCCCAAAACCGCCTGGTAATGTTCACTTGTACATGGTTAGATGTCACATGCAGTTAAGGAATCCATGTTAGCTGGCAAGGGACTGTAGATGTCAATGTTAAGTCAAGACTTGCATCAGACGAGCCGTTTCTGTTTGCTAGTCAAGCTGCGTAAGTCTTTTACGCGGAGGATGTCGCAAATACCAAATCTCATTGGTATGCAATTATCAAGTCCAAGAAATTGTCTGTGGCATATGACAGTGAGGTAGACAACTTTCAAGCCGACTAAGCACCTATTTTGGTACCTGTTGAGGTGAACAACGAGGAGAATGATCTTCCTCTTCAACCAACACTTGATGTAGGAGAAGAAGTCGTATATGATGACCCAGAAGACGTAGAAAGTGTTGAAGATAATGAGGCTGAGTTTACTGACGAAGAGGAAGAATTACTCGATGAAAAGGACGACAAGTCCCAAGAAGAAGAGCATGACGAGTACGACGATGATGATGGCGATGATTTCTAAAATGAAAATGATTGACTTGTACTGTTGTAATATGCATTCTTTTAGTACTCGATTCATATAGTGTTTTTATAATCGGTTCATTTATATAGTGCTGCAACATGTTGTGGACTATACTTCATTTTTAATGTGTCAATTTCTTTGGACTTGTTGTACACAAAGTCAGATATGGATAGATTACGGGTCATCCATGGTCGTGGAGGACGACGAGCTACGTCTACCCCGGTAGCTCCTGCCTCGTCATTTCCCGCTGATGATGAGGCACATAGTGCTCACATCCAGCAGGTAGGGGGCCCAGCCGCAGCCGCAGCCCCAGGCCGATTTCTCCCACACGATCTAGTTTTCCTTCTTCTATGTGTTCTACCTCAGGTATATTTGATAACGGTATTTGGTCATAATGCTAGACTTATATTTAACTTATATTTGATCTATATTGATATTGGTATTTTATTGGATCTCGACGAGATCGTGGACCGACACGAGGGGTTGCGCATCGACCCCCAATGTAAATAGAGAGTTACTCTCGCCCAGGAGGGCCAGTCAGAAGGTAAAAAATTATATATTGTAGTACTTTCAATCTTCAATTCTGATATTTATTACGGTCCATTTATTTAATGTATTCAATGTTTGTATCTTTATCAGGATCCCAGAGAGTCTAGCAAAAATGAAGATCGACGTCTTAGTGAAGCGTTGATTCTTTGAGCTACGGCTACACTGGAAGGACTGGGATGCGGCGACGAGGGAGTCCTTATAGGAGGATTGGCTGGTATGATTTTCCTTTTTGTCAGTATTTATTTGTTTAATTAGAACTAATTTTTAAATTAATCCTATTGATTCTGTAATTGGATGCCTTGCAGGAGGGGTTTGAGTTTGAGTTGCTTGCACACCAAGTGTTGAAGCTGCAGGCTTGTTTTGCCAACATCGGCAAAAATTTCCGGTGATGGCTGCATGACGCATGGGAACGGGCGAGGAAGATACTGCCCGAAGGTGCCCCGATGGAGGAGTGGAAAGGATTTCCCTCTCGTTGGATATCTCTATCTGTATGGGAACAGATGGTTGATCAGTGGAGGAATGATACATCCTGGGAAAATAGTAGGAGTGCGAGTGAGAATAGACACGAGAAAGATTGCATGCACAGGGGGGTCAGTGGCTCACGACATCCTCCAACACAAGAATGTGGTAAAGCACTCAAACCAAGCAGCGGATGAGGTCGTAGCTCTAAACTACTGTCGGACGCACGTGAGGAAGAAGAATGAGGACAATGCACACTGGACGGGGGACTTTGTTTCAGATATTTCCCGGTAGATCGATGTAAGTAACGAATTAATTTGTTTAGTTAGTTATATTGGATGTTTGTTGCCTTAATGTTTTGAATGTCAAATCACTATTTTGCAGGCCTCATATGAACAGATCAGGGCATTTGGGCAGCAATCTGGATAGCCATCAGCGTCCACGAGTACGGGCACGAGTACTGGGGGATTGAAAAGATGGCTGGATACACCAGGGCTCGTCACTAGGCTGAAAGGCCGCATACGGGGCTTGCCCAGTATGACTGAACGTGCCGTGATAGGAGCATCCCCTCCATCCCCACTGCCTCTCCATAGACCCAGACACCTACCCTGGAGCGACCATCATTACAAGAGGACGAGATCTGTCGCATTGCGTCGGAGGTGTATAGGATGATCACGACGCATAATTAGGTACAACCATTTTATAAGTTTAGTAAACACTGTAAACGATTGCTGTCGATATTATTGCATCCGTGCCTTTACATGCAAAGCACTGCTGCTGGACATGCCGAGCCGGACCCGGATCCCAATGCCCCCGTGGATGAGGACAATCAGCAGGATCCAGATCCAGGACTTTCGCAAACCCCTAATAGCCTTCCCCTCCTAACTATTTGTATCTTGCTCCTGTGTCCCCCCCCCCCCCCCGGGGACTTGTACTCCCCTCCCCTACCTCTATTATACCCCCTCCCATACCCTCCTAAACTTTGTATACATTTTTTTTAGTATAGGATCCAATCTTTATATGTGTGTGTGTGTGTGTGTGTGTGTGTGTGTGTGTGTGTTGTGTCTGTTTTAGAGTTAACCCTAATATGCATTGAGAAATATTTGTTGCATTGAAAATGATTTTTGAGAATTTGTAATTACAGGTCTGGGTATTAAAATTTTTTTTAAAATTAGTTTGACTTTTAGCGATGGAATTATTTTGTCACTAAAAGTCTTACTTATTTTGTGAATATATGACTTTTAGCGACGAAATTTTAAGCGACAAACATTTAGTGACGGAGATTCTGTCGCTAAAAGTCATCAATTTTTTGAATAATGTTTTGTGACGAATATTCTGTCCCTAAATGCCTGTCGTTAAATCTTTTGATGGCGAATTGTTCCGTCGTTAAATATTTTACAGAATAAATTACTTTAAAAAAATAAATTAAAATACAAAAATATATTTAGAGACAGATATTCCATTGCCAATTCCGCGCAAAACTTGTAGTGACGGGGTTATGGGCAACGGACTTTTAGCGACGGGATGCCGTCGCTAAAAGTGTTTGGCGACGGATGTAGGCCTTTTAGCAGCGAAAAATTCCTTTTCTTGTGGTGGTATGTTGGTATGAATGTATCATCCAATCAACAAATTTTTCATTGATTTATTTTTTTAGTTTAAGAGGTGCATAAGAGATCGTTGACTAAATGAAACTATAGTGTAAACTATTGGCAACATGTCCTTAGTTTAAGTATGTAGACTGCATGATTTGTGCCTCCCCTCTCGCTTTTATTGATGGTATGGTTCATGCCTCCTTCCTGCTTATTTATATTCTAAAGAAAATAATTTAAGACTTGTGTTGTCAAAAGAATAGTTGTTGCAAATGCATATTTTAACAATACAAGAACATCACTAGACGTTGCTAAAAGAACAAAAGTGTATTGGGTAAGGCATGCCTTATTTTTTGGTTCATGGGAACATCCCTGCGGAATTATAAATGATCCATGGAATTCCTTTAACACCTCTGGAAGATCCATGCCTGGGAAGGAGTAAATGAAAGTGCTCTCTATCTTTATAAGAGCAACCGAGTAGTTCAAATGGCGAATAACTACCACTTTCTAATGGCGTATGTCATTTTGTCGCTGACTAATGCTTACATATACTTTGCTAGTGGTAAGTAGGCACTAAAAACTCCAATTTGTTTTTCTGTTCATTTTACCACTTTTGTTTCCCACAAGGAACGAGCGAGGCGCAACTTTAGAGCGGCAAAAACAAGTATTTCATGTTTCAATAGAATTAGAAATGTGAAGAGTTGAAGACTTGGCTGTTGTTTCTATCTGTGTGGTTTTCTTTCTTTCTTTCTTTCTTTCTTTGGAAGGGGGAGGTTATGTGAGGAAACGTTTGGTCATTAAAACTTTCAGATAAACTAATCGAGACCAAGAAAATTATTGATCTGGAAAAACTAGGTTTGTATGTTTTTCATTTGTTGTCTTTATAGTTAAGTGGTAGGTTATACCCATCTTTGACTTATGTGTGGTGAAAATTGCATACTTTTCAATACAACCTTACACGTATTTGTGAATAAAAACAAAATGGACTTTTACAACTTGACTCACCTAGTCACAAGAGCAACAAAGTTACTTTCTAAGACACAAGTCATTCTATATAAAGAATTCCTCGCACCAAATATCATAAAAGAAATTCTCACACTTCACTTTTGTTGCTATAGACCTATAATAAACTGTTTATTAGTTTTAATATATTTTATTATTTCTAACGTTTAAATTTTGGTGTAAGTACAATAGATAAAATGTAATTTGATTTCTAGCTTCACCACTACCGTTAAGATAAAGAAAAAGTTTGGCTGCTACTCCGGTTGGAAGAATATTCCTTCCACCCCTTATATAACGACAATCAATCGTCTCTAAATGTTTCTAGTGACTTTTATTTAGTGACGCTAAAAAAGTCTTGTCAATAATTGTCATTGAAAGTATTAGAAGAAAAGTTACTAGAAATATTTAGCGACTATTAATTGTCACTATATACGGGATTGGAGGAAGATTCTTACGATCAGAATAAGAACCAAAGTTTGTTCTTAAGATAATAAGTTGACAAACCAGGCACACACCATACACTTTGCTTTTGTAGGGCAACATCATGCCACTCTCTTTAGTTTATACCACTCTCAGTATGACCACATAAAAAACGCAAAAATATGGAAGCCGTCACCTAAGAATAGCTGGTTATCATATAATTGCTGAAATGTTAGTGACGACTAAGATTCGATTCTTCTGTACCGTCACTTCCTTTTTTTAATGGTTATGGTAAAAGTAGATGTTGACTTACATACATAAGTGTAATTTTAGAAATACTCTTGTACATGTCAAGGCACTTAGGCACCCCATTCGTTGCACTACTCAACCTGGTGAGATGGACCCTCTTTTGATAATCATGACAAATAAAAAATTATTATTTAAAACATGTGGTACCATAGGCTTTTGCTGTACCTTCATTCGTCAGCATAATTTGTTTTTACGCACATACTTTAAACGAAAAACAAGACTATGAGCACCACGTCGCTTTCCTAGAAAATTGTAAATTAGATCTCACTTGCGACATAGTATAAGTCAGTCTATTAAGGATTGTTCTCATACGTTGTACCTTAGTTTTCTCATAGCTTAAATAAAGAGAACAAAAAGGAATGCGATGAATATACTTTAAATTGAACTAGTGTACTCTAATCCAAGGTCAAGCTTGAAACCTAGTGATGCTTAAAGATATGTGCAAAGTCACAAATTTGCATACCACAAGGAATGGAGTATTTAAGGGAGTGTTGAGGGGTCCTTCTGATGGGTTGCAGGGATACCACGTATGAACCTGTGAGTAATTTGTCTTGTACATATACGGATGCATGGCCTAAGGGGGGTGAACGGCGATGGTGAGAATAAGGCAAGCTGACACTGAAGAGGCAAGAGGTAGGAGATATATGATGCTCGAGACTATCTTCTAAGGTATGTGAGGTGCGAATTTGTCCAAGTATGGTGAGAGAGTAGATTTAGTCAGAGTTTGGTAAATAGTTGTGATTTATTCTCTATTATTCCTTATGTCCAGCGAAGTATCTATACTAAAACATATATAGAGGTTCACATGAGGATTTACATGTCCACTTAGAGCATAGTAACTAATGAGAACAAAAGGGGAGAGCGGTTTGGAGCAAACCTTGCCTCATCGAACCAAAGGGCGTGCATTAAATAATGGTCCCCACATAAGATGTCCAGGAGTAGGTGACTGTAACAGCTCGAAAATCCAGAGCTCCATTTTCTCGAACCCCTGGGGGAGTTGTATTTTATCTAGACATATCATAACACACCTGTCACAATTTCCGAGCTTCTAAATAATACAACCCAAATTTCTTCCAAAAACGTAAGGTTCCACAAAAGGAATTCTAACCTTAAGCTGTTAAAACTTAAACATAAGTTCCTAACTAAACACACTAACTGTACAGGGCCACATGGGGCTTATTTACAAAAAATAGGGTAACTATCTCAAATCTTACCCAAACTCTAACTCTTCCTCATGCGATCTATTGCTGGTGGTTACCTGCAAAACGAAACAAACAAGGGTAAGCTTTTGAGAGCTCAGTATGGTCTTTCAAGGGTAATCCCTAAAGGAGTTACAGCAATTCAAAAACAAACAAAAGTAAACCTTATCAGGCCGATGTTGTAAGACATGAGTCCGATCATAAACATATTTTCTCAAAAGTGACACGTAAAATAACTTTTGGACATGAGACAAATCCGGAGATAAAGCTAAACGATAAGCTACTGGTCCGATCCTTGCAAGAATTTCATAAGGAATGATATAATAGGGCTAAGCTTGCCCTTCTTACCAAAGTGCATCACTCCTTTCCAGGGAGAAATTCTCAGGAAAACTAAATCACCAATTGCAAACTCCAAATCGCGTGTACGCTTAGCGCCATACATACGCTGCCTGTCTTGTGCTGCCTTCATATGTGACCGAATTAAATCAACCTTTTCACAGGTTACCTGAACTAACTGGGGGCGACGAGTCGACGCTTACCAACATCATTTCAATATAATGGAGTCCTGCATCTTCGACCAAATAAAGCCTCGAAAGGTGCCATCTGAATACTGGCTTGATAATTGTTATTATATGCAAACTAAACCAATGGTAAGTGGGTATCTCAGCCACCCTAAAAGTCCATAACACAAGCTCTTAACATGTCTTCCAATATCTGAATAGTTCTCTCCGACTAACTATCAGTCTGGAGATGGAAAACAGTACTAAATCACAACTTTGTTCCCATAGTTTCCTGGAAACTCTCCCAAAATATCGATGTGAAACACGAATCACTATCAGATATCATCGAAACAGTTACTCCATGGAGTCTCACGATTGAATCCATGTACAGCTGGGCCAACTGTTGTATAGTAAATTTTTCTTGAATAGGCAAGAAATGCACTGATTTGGCGAGTCAATCCACTATCACCCAAATCATATCATAACCCTGAACAATCTTGGATAAAACGCTCATGAAATCTTTAGTAAAATGCTCTCACTTCCACTCAAAAATCTCTATTGGTTGCACAGTTTCTGCCAGCTTTTAGTGCTCAACTTTTATGTGTTGACGCACCAAACACCGAGACACAAATTATTCTATGTCTCTCTTCATTTTTGACCACCAACATTACTCTCGGAGGTCATGATACATCTTGGTAGCTCCCAGATGTACTAAAAAGTATGAACTATGAGCTTTTGATAGTAATAATTATCTTGGTTCTTCATCATTCGGAACACATAGCCGCCGACCAAATCATAACACTCCTTTAGAATCAATTAAAAACTCTAGTTATTTCCCATTTCTGGTACCTTCAATGATCTTGGCGAACTCGGGATTGCTCGCTTGTGCTGTTTTAATCCTGATAATCAATGTGGGCTGAACTTGCATATTAGCAAACACTGCACCATATCCCTAACATTTAATCTCTAAGTTTAATTGTATAATCTTCTAGCAACTGAGGCTATCTCAAAATCAATGATGTTAAATTTCCCGTACTTTTCCTACGACGGGCATCGGCCACTACATTGCCTTATCAGAGTTATAGTGAATTGAACAGTTATAATCCTTTAAAAGTTCCAGCCACCTATGCTGCCTCATGTTAAGCTCCTTTTGGGTGAAAATATATTTAAGACTTTTATGATCTGTATAAATCTCACACGTCTCACCGTACAAGTAATGTCTCCATAATTTCAAAGCAAATATAACCCCTGCCAACTCCAAATCATGGGCTGGATAATTTTGCTCATGAACCTTTAACTACCTCGATACATAGGTAGTGATTTTCCCGTGCTGTATTAAAACACAACCAAGTCTGCTCTTAGAAGCATTACTATATATTACAAACCCTTCTGATCCTGACGGCAACGCCAACACTGGTGTCATTGCCAATCTTTGTTTTAAGGGCTAATTACACCTATGTCCCTGAGGTTAGGGTATAATTACAGTCAAGGACAATAAGTTTTAAAATGTAACATACCGTAACCAAAAACTTTTAAAATATATCAGTCGTATCCATCCGTCAGGGTTCCGTCCAAAAAGCATACTTTTTATGATGTCATCATTGCGTATTTTTTAAATGGCAACATTGCCCATGTACAGTATATACTGAATAATTTTAAAATCTAATTTTTCAAATTGAGATTACAAACCCTAATTTCTAATTCTAGTTCTATCTCTCTCCAAACCCTAATTTGTTAATATAGTTTTTCATCAAATCCTAATTTAAAAATAGGATTTCAAAAATCCTAATTTGAAAATTAGGGTTTTGAAACCCTCATTGTGCAAGCGTGTGTCGCCATAGCAGGTGAGTATCATGACGGTGTCGGCCATCTCCTTGGCGCGCAACACGTTGACATGGACCAGGTACTGCAAGCCGAGGTATGGCGGAAATTGATGAATCGGTCATAGGAGCTGAGGAAGAGGACCAGCTGCTAGGGGTTCGCTTTTGTGATCTCTAGATTATGAAATAAATAGGCTGTGGCTTCTGTATCTGGTTCTCCATAGAAAAATATGAAATGCCACCATTTTGTTTCTCAATATTGTCTCCACCCCAACCAAACAACAAAGCCAGTCTTTATTGCTGTAGCTTCAGTGAAGGTTTTGGAAAGTTGAGCCATTCAGCCATTCATTGAGCCAGCTAATGGAAAGTTGAACCCTATTAAGCCGGCATAAGAATTCCCAGATGGATCCATCGTTAAGAATTCCCAAATGGATCCATTGTTGTCTTCAGTGGGGTGAGGACCAGCAGAATCCCCAGAAGAATTCATGGCTTCTTTCTCCTCCTTGGCCCGCTGAATCAGGGTCTTCATCGGCGTTGGCAATTTAGCCTCTTTAGTTATTTGACAATTTGTTACTGTAAATCCCTAATCTAATGTCGAAGAAAAAGACACTGGCAAATGAAGAATTTCAATTTTGTTTAGGGGCAATTCAGTCTTTTTGTCAAAATCGTTATGTATTTTTGTATTACGTGAGGTCAACGGACATAAGTGTAATTTGTCCAAACTATTGTCCTTGCCTGTAATTACACCCTAACCTCAGGGACATAACTGTAATTAGCCCTTGTTTTAACTCCCGAAAACTGGACTCACATTCTTCAGTCCAAACAAATCATGTGCTCTTGCGCGTTAACCGAGTAAACGGTCCTGCAATATTAGAAAAACCTTTTATAAATTGTCTATACTAACCCGCTAAACCTAGAAAATTGTGTATCTCCTTCACCCGACTAGGCGTCTGCCATTCAATTACTGCTTTAATCTAAACTGGGTCCACCGAAATACCGTTTTTAGATACTATGTGTCCTAAGAACCTAACTTGTCGTAGTCAGAACTCACACTTTGAGAATTTCTTATATAATTTGTTATCCCTCAGTCATTGTAGCTCTAATCCCAAATGCCTTATATGCTCGTCCTCAGATTTTGAGTATATAAGAATATCATCAATAATAAAAAAGAAAGTCTGAAAGGGGGAGCTAAGAGAAACTCTGTTATAGCCATTTTTGTACATTCAATGTACTCTACGGATAGAGGAATACATAGAGTTGAACATAGTAAAATAAGGTGTTAAGCTTTTTATCATTCTGGCGTTGAGCTATTTTTCTGCAGGACCTCCCCTACAGTATCGTCACCGCAGTAGAGTTTAACCACCAAGTTCAGGATACCTAACGCGTTAGCTATAGCACTGCACAGATTGATGCACACAACGCCTAGTATCCATCGTTTACGTCACTACTAGGGTATCTAATCCTACAGAGACTACGAGTGTAATAGGAGCGTTCGTTAAAAAAGGATCACCCTAGAATGATCATCTCATGGCTATTGAGAACAAATCTTCTTTATCTAGCTTTCATTTTTTAGTGCTGGAAGTGTTCAGCTAATTTAGAGAAGAAAAAGACAAACACTATGACAAACTGATCTAAGTAGTCCTTATATATCATGTTAATCAGATCCATGAATGCTGCTAGGGCATTCGTCAAACCAAAAGGCATAACAAGAAATTCATAATGTCCATAGCGGATCATGAACGCTATTTTTAGAACAACTTCCTCCCTCACTTTTAACTGATGATACCCATACCTCAAATCAATTTTTGAAAAACAACAAGCACCTTGAAGCTGGTCAAACAAGTCACCAATTAGGCCAAAGAAAGAGATTTAATTTAATTAATTCATTTTTCTCTACGGATTGTAATCTTATTCAGTTCTCTGTAATCGATACGGAGTCTCAAAGTACCGTCTTTTTTCTTCAGAAAGAGGACTAGAGCACCCCATGGGGACACACTGGGATGAATGAATTCCCGATTAAGCAATGCCTGTAATTTTTCCTTCAACTTTTTCATCTCCGCTGGAGCCGTACGATATATAGCTTTCGAAATAGGCTCCATTACGGGAAGATCAATCACAAACTCTATCTCACGATCAATCGATTCCCCAGGTAACTCTTAAGGAAACACGTTTGGGTACCGCTCCACCATATGGATAGATGTTAACTCTGGACTATCTTGACATATGTCTACGACATGTGCAATGTATCCTTGACAACCCTGACATAGTACCTGATGTGCTTTCATAGCCGAGATAATACTAACTAACCCACTTGGTTTAGACCTGTGGTAAGTAAACTCGGACTTACCCGTGATATTAAAACGAACTATTTTCCCATGACAATCAATTGATGCATGGTTGGAGGGTAACCAATCCATACCTAGTATGACATCTAAGTCCCAATAGCTAATGGAATGAGATCCGTAGGAAGATTTTTATCCCCAACCTGAATCGTACAGTCGTAAAGAGCTGTAGAAACAGTCAAAGACTCTCCCAACGTAGTGCCTATCTCAAGATCTGTCTCCAAAGAACCGGTTTTCACCCTCAATCGCGATGCAAAAGCAAGGGAAACAAAGGAGTATGACAATTGCAAAAGCAAACGGCAAAAGTATTGCGTAAGGTAGGAGTTTAAGAAGATTGCAGAGATCTAATCACCAAACGGCAAAAGTATATAGAGTATCTCAGTCTATGCAATTGCTGCTTATTTTTCGCGTAAAAGAAAAGTGAAAGTTCATCGATTGCGTATGTCTAGTCATCCATAATTATCTTTTTCTTCCTTGCCCTTCTTGATTCTCTTCTTTCGGGAACTTTAGCTTGTTGTTTGACTATCAGAACATGCTCGCGTTCTACATCCTTAGAGTCTTCTAATTGTGATGTGTCATCATCAGGTTGGGTTGCATTATGGCCAGCTTCATTGTTATTTTTTATGCACTTTCTTTTGGAAGTTGTATCAGAAATCTGAACCTTTTTTGTGCCATCTTTTGCATCAGAAATCTTGGACACCTGCAAATATTAAAGGTACGATTTCAATGCTATGTATAAAGATTTTAGACATAGCCTTGTAAAGCGAAAACCTTAGAAAGTCATTCCCCATCATGGGACTCACAACCAATGACGTTACAGTCAACGCTCACAGTCAAATGTTTGAGACATGAAGAGCAATGTTTGTGTCTCCCTTGCTTGGATTTGAAACAGAATTTCGTCAAGTAATCCTCAAATGTATCCATAAGCATCTAATTGATGGATTGAACTTAGTTTGGAATTCTATTTGACAGAGTTTTGTCGAGCTAATTGGAGATTTTCCATACCTACATAGTTGTAACCAAACGAGCACTTTCCTTAGCAATATCTGTATCTTTGAAGACTCGGTTGATAGTGTAGTCTTCATATCCCTTATCGATGTTGAATTGCATGATCTTGACTTGGAAGATGAAGGTTCTGCCAACAATGTTCTTCACAACTCTTGGAATTTCTTGCAGATTTTGTTCTTGAAATAGTGTGTGTAGTTTTAGGTATTCATTAATCTTGTATTATAGGGTGGTTTATTTTGCTGATGTCATAGAGATATGTCAAAATAACATCAATGGATTATGATCAGAATTTACTTCTTTTTATTTATCAATGAAATGCTGTGCTGGCATTTGTAGCATCCTTTTTGCTTCTCAGTTGAAAATTATGAATGTTGTAGTCCCTATAACATCCTTTACTTGCACCTGTAGTCTATACCTGTGCATAATTGTCTTGCAACATTAACAGCTCGCCTTGATTAAATGTAAAAGAACTTTGACAATTGTCCATTTTTTCCTTGAGTGCCACGTGCAAAATATGTTACCTTTGTACTGGTATCTTGGCTACTTTTTTGCATTTTTCACAGTACAATGTATCTTGAAAGGGCTTTAGTTTTTTACTACATTGGCAATGCTGAGTAAGCCATTTACATCTTGGAATTGTAGTATCGTGGCATTACAGGTACAAAGTATCTCCTACACAAATGACGACAAAGCATCAACATAATAATGTATAGACTACTTAAAACGTAAGGTGTGCAAAGGAGTATTGAGAGTCATGCGAGCTTGAAGTACCTTTTGTCCATCTTCAAACTTCATATTGAGGATTTGGTCGATGGTCAATCTGTTGGCGAGCTTTATTTCTTCTATGGTTGGTTTTGTTGGTGTTGGTAGCATTTCGATCTCAAAGTTCTGGTCTATCACATTGTGCATCCTTTCTCTGAGGTTGTTGGCCTCCTTTATGTTGAGATTGGAAATCTTCGTTGCACTTGTGGAACTTAGGTGAATGTTTCCTTTTTTTTTTCCGGACATTAACATAAGATCCAAGTGTAGGGAAATCAGGTAATGAACAAAAGAACTGTTATATGTAAACTAAAAAAGAAGAGTGAAAGACGCCTAACCATTGAATTCTTTGACTGTACAACCACAGACAATAAGTACTATTTCGATGGTTATTTGGTTCTTTAGAATATTTTCAAATTTCAAGGCTTGCTCTGACCAAAGTGTTACTTTCAATTCTTGGCCCCTATCATGCGAGTCACAAATAATACATTTGTATAAAGCTATGGTGGATGTTCTAATATACATATCATGTCTAAGAAAGATTTCATTACCTTTTGTTTGCCAAAGTGATATCCTTCTTGAAAAGTAGTTTGGCCCTCCCAGGCTTGATGCCAAAGTCTTCAATGTCAAAGTCCTTCGATAGAATACAGATGACATCTAGATAAAATGCTGGAAAAATGGATTTCATATGCAACTATTCTGATACAATTTAATGTGTCATTGCATAGCAAAGGGAAACTGGGATTTGGCTGCGTTTGAAGATGAAAGGGAGGCTGGTTTCACTTGGGGTCATAATGATCCTAGGTATGAAAATCTTTTCTCCAGCTTGTTTCCCTATGAGTATTTTGCCTTCTATCACCCACTTTGCTAGATGAGTTATAATTAGCCTTGTACCATTGCACATGCCTTTGCTTGGATTCATGTTCCGTAAGAGCATTATAGGGAATCCAACTTTAAGCTCAAGTTCGTGATTTGGAATTGCACTGAACTTTAAGCTGTTCAAAAACTCTGCTGGGTACAATAAATCTTGCTCCTCAAAATTTGTAGAAGCCTTGCATATTGTATCTGAGCTTTTATATGTCTTCACTTTTCTCAGTATAAAAGAAAGAATATGTGAGTTGATCCTTTCAACATCTTCATTTTTTGGTGCTAATATTTCCCTCTCACGTAGATATCTTCCTTCTCTATATTTTGTTGGTAGTTTCGAGTACGTCGCTTTGACTATGTCTTGAATGGATTGTCACCGTGTTGAAAAAGAAATTATGTTGGAACTTTGATCCAAGCAGGATCAAACTCATTCTCAAGACTATAAGTTGTCAACTTCCCATCACCCAGGTCTATGATCCATTGGCCGAACTCCTCAACAGACATTCCGCCATAGTTTTGTGGAGTCTTCTTTTGAAGCCTCATGTTTCTTGTAATTACGAACACCTCACAATGTTCCCAAAGATTGGATCTGTTAATAGATGCCGACACTATTTCTTCTCTGCCCTTTTTGGGGACCATTGGGAGTATTTGCCTGAAATTACCACATAGTAAGACTGGCTTCCCTCCAAATGGTTTCTGTTCAGCATTTGGATCCTCATCCCTCAATATATCTTTCAAAGTTCTATCAACCGCCTCAAATATATATCGATGAGTCATCGGGGCTTCATCCCATATTATTAGACTTGCTTTGCACATAAGCTCTGCCAGCATTGTCCCTTTTTGATATAACAACAAGTGCAATCAGTCAAAGTCAAAGGGACTTTAAATAGTGAATGTACTGTTCTACCGCCGTCAATCAATAAATCTACAATTCCTGATGAAACAACTGCCAAGACAATGTGTCCCTCTGATCGAAGCCTTGTAGTTATCGTTTTCCATAGAAATGTCTTCCTAGTTCCTCCGTAACCTGAAACAAAGTAAAGACCACTCTTCTTATTAATGACTGCATCTATAACCGTATCGTACACATGCCTTTGCTCATCATTTAGGCTCTTAAATGTGATATCATGCTCCATTTTCAACTCAACACGGTCGTAGTTTAGCTGTTCACGTAACAATCTGTTGCTGCATTGAGCAATCAAAGAAGGGTCTATAGCAGGAAGAGAAGGAAAATCTTTTAAGCACTTCCCTTGCCGATTGAGTATTAATTCAATTTCATACAGAGCGAGCATCTTGCGTTGTTCTTCATTAAGTAGTAAAGTATGCATTTTGCATATACGACATTGTGAATGCTCAATGTCATCTAAAAAATTCTCCCACTCAAAATTCCATAACTTCAGAGGATCAGTTATCTCACAAAAGAGCAAAAGAGTGACAAAGAGTTCACGTAGTTGTTGTCCGGTTCGGCCCCTTGCAGCATCGGTCAACACATCGTGCCATTCATTGTCATCCTCAAGCAGACCTTTGTAGTAACAGGCTTCTTTAAAAGTTTGATAAAACACTCCATTAACTTTTCGTATTTCTTTGAATCTTCTTGGTCCCTTCACGATGTTCAATAGCATTCGTAGCTAGTAGAGCTCGCCTGACGTGGGGTGAGCATATACCAATCAACCAATGGTAGTGCCACGTTTTCTCCGTGTCCACACACGATATTTTTTGCTCCACACATAATGTTCTGAAAATTCACAGTAAGTTAAAGAGCGAGCTCGATGATCCCTTTTATTTGTCTCCATCCATTGTATGAACATTGTCCCTTTAGGGTCTATTCTATCCATCACTTCATCTAAGGACTCTGATTCTTCAAAAGTAATAGGTTGTTCATTTTTTAGATGAAAAGATAATCTTTGGACCGTTGGTTCTCTAAAATGGATGGGGAACTCAAAGATTCTCCAGCATGCTTCAGAAGCTGAAATGTAACGGCAATCTTGATAATGTTTGACCTCATCAACGGTAATAGACCTTTCATCTTTTCTGCTTGTACTTGTTTCATTAGCTTTTTCTATGACCATTGTAGCTCTATCAGATCCCTTTATGATATACTTAAAAAGATACTTAATGGATTTTGCTCAGTTGCACCATTCGACGTTGATATGTGCTTGGTACTTGACTATGGAATTACGATGATAAGGCACAATAGATCTGTATAAAGGATGTCAAGGAATGTTATTTATCTAATATTTTCAAAAAATAACTCAATTTTAAAATACATATTCCATTTGCTTACCTCTTATCCAGCGGTATGTTATCCTTTCCAATTATTTCCCTGCCATCATCATGCCTCTTATAGACTGGGAATCCATTCTCGTCCACATAAGTTTCACTATTGAAGCTTTTAGGATAATTTTTGCTGCATTCTCCATCTCTCATACACAAATTGTGAGGCCTTGAGTCACCACATGGCCTGTGCATCATAAACTGTTTCACAGCATTATAACCAGCAGGGTCTTCTTTCTCATTAGGGATTTCGGCTGAAATTATACGGTCTACATCAGCTGGAGTAGGACATTTGTCTTGTTGAGAAAGCCATATCAAGATATGTGCATGTGGAAGTCCTCGCTTGTTGTATTCAATTGTATAAACAGATGCATGTGTAACAAAATTTTATTTAGAAAATAAAAACTGGAAAGCAGAAGCTAAGGATAAGAACTTCTATTTTCTGAAATTAAAACTACCTGCTCGAACCTTACCGAAGATGCTATTTTTCCTAATGTCATGCATCAATTCATCAAACTTCATTTTGAAACTCGATAGATAATATCGGGTCTATCTTCTGGCTTTTGACCCAGAATGAAATCCAAGAAGTGTTGTATCTCTGAGCATTTACTATTGCATGTAAAGGTCGTAAAAAAATCTGGGTGACCATATTTCCTGCAAAGAGCAAGTGCATCTTGGTAGTTTTGTTGCATATAGCGCGGGCTACCAGTAAAAGAAGCTGGCAAGACCACTCACTTGCCTACAGATCTTGGACATGAATCTCCTCGTACAACAACATCCTGTTGTTGTACAAATCTGCTCAAAGTTTTTTTTATTTTTTTTTATTTTGAGACACCCAATTCAACCGAGCTTGCTCAATACATGTATATGCATCAACAACGTATTGTTGAAGTAGTTTGTGTCCATTAAGCAAGGTATGCCCTTCACTCTCTCTGTATTGGAGTCTATATGCGTAAAATTGATGCATTGACACGGTATTTCTCTTTGTTGGTTATGAACAAACAGCATCTCTGTGGAAAATGTTCTTTCTATAGCCATCCTCACCATAAGGAAATAACACAGGGTATTGCATGGCCATGAAGCTTGGATACAATGCGATAATTCGTTTTAACCCTACAGTTCTATCATCAACGATTATGTCTCTTGGATTCGAGGGATCACTACTCGGTATCAATCTAGCCACCTCATCAGCATTTGGCATATTATTTAGACGGCCATCAGATGCACGACATGCGAACAATCGAAGACGAACAGGTTCAAAGTCTGCTTGTTTGAACCGTTCTCTTGCAGGATGAAACATCTTAACTATTTCATTATTTGTATCAAACATTCAAACCAACTTCTCAACAATTTTTGAGTCAAAATTGCTTGACCCATCATTGGTAGAAAATGCAACCATCCTGTTAGCCACTACATTCTCGGAATCGTACATGTACAACTATGCAAACTTAGGTGATTTCCCTTCAGGAGGCAACAATGACCCAATTCTATGGTGATTTTGCCCGCTTGACCTAAACACATAAGGCCCCTTTCCATTGTTAATGAAGCTGTCAATTTTCCCTCCAATTGAGGTGAATGCAAACATTGAATTATATGCTCTAATGGACTCTCTAAATCTAGTTGAATCCTCTCCACGTTGGTACTCTAAAAGTTCTTTCAGTTCATCTGGAGCTTCTCTCAAAAGCGGTAGCTTAACTTTACCCTCCCCACAACAAATAGAGAATTGTGGTTCTTTTGTTTTCCTAGATTTCACGGACCGCTCATGGTAACATACAACAGCATGGCAATACTGACAAGTTTTATTGGGGCCTTCAAGATTAAATGGTTCATTTATGTAATCTGTAAAGAGCAAACTATATTATAAAAGTGGCGTATATATAATATTTTTTTTGCTTCAAAAATACTTGAAAAAGCTAAGTACTCACCGTTTTCCACCTGCTTTTGTTTCCTTGGTGCTAGTTTCTCACCTGGAAAAACCATTACAATGTCTCCATCAGATGAGGCTTTTTGAGTAGACGATAGCATCATCCAAGGAAACAAAATTCTACTAAACAATGACCCAATATTGTAACCTATATTGTAAAAGTAGTGACCATATAGAGGTGGAGGGTACTTACTATCTTTCACCTGCTTCCGTTTGATTGGTCGTGTTACTTTGGTTTGTTTTCTTGCTAAAAAATACATATCTTTCCATCATCAAAAACTTTTTCAATTTAAATCAAGCTTTAACATGAAGAATTACTCACCGTTTTTCACCTGCTTTTGTTTTCTTGGTGCTGGTTTTTCACCTAAAAAAAACAACATTACAATGTCATTATTAACATTGCAGGAAGCTTATTGAGTAGACGGTAGCATCATCAAAGCAATCAAAGTTTTAAATATAATAACCGAATTCCATGGTGTTTTTGCTTGGGAAATACTTGCAAAAATCACAGTTTTGAATGAACTGCATATCTTACCATCATCAAAAGCTTTTCCAGTTTAAATCACGCTTTAACATGAAGAATTACTCACCGTTTTTCACCTGCTTTTGTTTTCTTGGTGCTGGTTTTTCACCTAAAAAAAACAACATTACAATGCCATTGTTAACATTGCAGGAAGCTTATTGAGTAGACGTTAGCATCATCAATGCAATCAAAGTTTTAAAAATAATAACCGAATACCATGGTGTTTTTGCTTGGGAAATACTTTCAAAAATCACATTTTTTGAATGAACTGCATATCTTACCATCATCAAAAGCTTTTCCAGTTTAAATCACGCTTTAACATGAAGAATTCTCACCGTTTTCACCTGCTTTTGTTTTCTTGGTGCTGGTTTTTCACCTAAAAAAACAACATTACAATGTCATTATTAACATTGCAGGAAGCTTATTGAGTAAACGTTAGCATCATCAAAGCAATCAAAGTTTTAAATATAATAACCGAATTCCATGGTGTTTTTGCTTGGGAAATTCTTGCAAAAATCACATTTTGAATGAACTGCATATCTTACCATCATCAAAAGCTTTTCCAGTTTAAATCAAACTTTGACATGAAGAATTACTCACCGTTTTTCACCTGCTTTTGTTTCCTTGGTGCTGGTTTTCCACCTAAAAAACCATTAAAATATCATTGCGAGCATTGCATGAAGCTCATTGCGTAGACGTTAGCATCATTAAAGCAATCAAAGTTTTAAAAACAATAACCAAATTCCATGCTGTTTTTGCTTGAGAAATACTTCCAAAAGCTATGTACCTTTTCCTATTGTCAATTTAACCTGCTACTTTCTTTGTTTAATTCCTGAAGAATCAGCTGTAGTAGTTCAACATATTTGACAACTAGTAATTAAGAAGAAGTAGACGTTATTTACAACTATGGAAAATGGGTGTTGTCTAGGAGCAAAAGTTAGGAATGAAGAAAGGAAACACCAAAAAAGGTTCTTGGCATGGACAGTAGATGTTGTTCCAACTTAGCCAAGTCTTGCCAATTTAGCAAAGAGGAAGGAACTATCTATGTCCCAGTACTTCATTGTAATGGCGTTTTCAAACAAACTGAAGCTTGGTTCAAATATTGGATTGTATACTGTCTATTGGTTGAGAGATAATCCAGCACCAGGTTATCACTGAGAATGTACAATGTGTAGCAAAAAGTACCCATACACGACTCCTAATCAAGAAGAAAAAGCAATCGTGCTACTTGTTTTGTTTAATTCCTGAAAAATCATGGTTTTAATAGTGCATATCTTACCATAATCAAAAGCTTTTTCTAGATTGAATCAAGCTTTAACATGAATTACAAATCTCTACATTAACTGGTAAAAGGTAATAATACCTTTCTGCCGACTGCGCCTAATAATATCAAGCCTATGAGCACGAGCTTCCCTACACTGTTCTCTAGCAGCCAATGAGGGGGGCATTGGATTCAATGCTGGATGTTGTTGTTACATTACTTTTGTTACATTAAAGAAAAAAAGTTGTATATCAGCCGTAGCTATTCAAAAACTATGACAACTCCTAATCAAGAAGAAAAAGTAGATATTATTTAGAAAAAGTAGATATTACTACCTTGAGCAACGTCAGCTAATCTTCGATCGTTGACATAAGAAGGTTCGTTTATGCAAAGAGGCTCTGCTCGAACTAACCGGCAAACATCCTTTACATGCAGCCTTTTTGGGTGGTTGTTAGTACGACTAGCTAAAGATGCAGGTGTTCAAATCTTTTTCACCTGCTTTTGTTTCTTTGGTGCTGATTTTTCACCTAAAAAGTCGTTACAGTGTCGTTGTTAGCATTGCATGAAGCTTTTTGAGTAGACGTTAGCATCATCAAAGCATTCAAAGTTTTAAAAGCAATAACCAAATCCATGGTGTTTTTGCTTGAGAAATACTTACAAACTCGCTATTTACTTCTTCCTATTTAACCTGTTACTTTCTTTTGTTTAATTCATGAACAATCATGAGTTTAAATGCAGCATATCTTACCACCATTGAAAGCTTTTTACCCTCTTGAATCATGAGCTACAAATTTCTACATTAACTCTAAGAGGTAATAATACCTTTCTTCCGATTGTGTCTAAGAATATCAAGTCTATCTGCACAAGCTTCGCTACACTGTTGCATTATTGTTGCTACATGTATATTAGTTCTAGTAGTTCAACATATTTGACAACTCCTAATTAAGAAGAAGAAGTAGACATTATTTAGAACTATGGACAGTGGGTGTTGTGTAGGAGCAAAAGTCAAGAATGGAGTAAGAAAACACCAAACAGGGGTCTTGCCATGAATAGTAGATGTTGTTCCTACTTAGCCAAGTGTTGCCAATTTAGCAAAGAGGAAGGCATTATCTTAGTCCCTGTAATTCATTGTAATGCCGGTTTTCGAATGAAGTGAAGCTTGATTCTACTGTTGGATGGTATACTGCCTAATGGTTAAGAGATATTACAGCACCATGTGATCACTAAGAATGTACAATGTGCAGCAATATTGTCTGTTTCTAAAGCATAATCATTTTCTTCATATGCCTATCTATGTTAGATACAAAAATACATGACTGGAAACCAAGATGACCACTTATACTTGTGAGTCAATGTTGCAAAAAGTACTCGTACACGACTCCTAATCAAGAAGAAAAAGTAATCATGCCACTTGCTTAGTTTAATTCTTGAAAAATCATGGTTTTAATGTGCTGCATATCTTACCATCATCAAAATCTTTTTCCAGATTGAATCAGGCTTTACCATGAATTACAAATTTCTACATTAACTGGTAAAAGGTTATAATACGTTTCTGCCGATTGCACTACAAGAAAATATGTATTTTGCGACGGATTTTGAGCGACGGAATACCTTCCGTCGCTAAAAAGGTCTTTAAGCGACGGAAGATCCCGTCGTTTAATACTATTACCGACGGAAGATACCGTCGGTAAAAGTATTTGCAGACGGACTTTTAGCGAAAGAATTACCGTCGCTAAATACTTTTTGAAAATTAGTATTTTTTAAGGGTTTTTGAAAATTATTTAAGCGACGGAATAAAACCGTCGCTAAAAATTCCGTTGGTAAAAGTCTTTATAATAAGACCTTCACCGACGAATTTTTAGCGATGGTGTTATTCCGTCGCTAAATATCCGATTTATAACCAGATCTGGTTTCTTTCTCTCTCCCCGTTTCTCTCTCTGAAATTCTTCTCTCACCCACCCACCGCCATTCTCACCTCTGGCGACCCCTCCCGACTGCGACCTACCTCCGGTGACACCCCGCGCCACCAAGCCTTCCACTGCCGCCGTGCCAGAATGCCCTCCACCGTCGCCGCGCCATGAAGTCCACCACTGCCGCCGCACCACCAACGCCGCCGTCATTGTACCCACCTCAAGATCTGTATGTCCATTGCCCTAAATTAATCTTGTTGTTTATTTTCAAAGTTGATTATCAAGCATTTGGCCATAATCACACTTCTGCTTGTATAAGCTCTTCTGAATTTCAATGTACGTGCATAAAACATTCAAATTTGTCTTCTCTACCTGTATAATCTGAATTTGTTGTTAATTCGGACGTTTGGCCATTATTTTGTCTTCTGAATTTGTTGATTATGAAGCATTTGGCCATAATCTGAATTTGTTGTTAATTTGTCTTCTCTGCCATGTATAATCTGAATTTGTTTAATAGTCTGAACCTCCTAATTGAACCATAAATTGAAGTAATTGAACCATAATTAAATTCTAAATTGAATGCCATAATCGAATCGAACCCTAAAATAAACTAATTGAATCCTAAATTGAATGCCTTGATCCAACCGAACCCTAAATTGAAATAATTGAACCCTAAATTGTTGCCCCAAATCAACCGAACCCTAAATTAAAATAATTGAACCCTAATTAAACCCTAAATTGAATGCCCTAATCGAATCAAACCCTAAATTAAACTAATTGAATGCCCTAATCTAACCGAATCCTAAATTGAATGCCCCAAATCAAATGAACCCTAAATTAAATCAATAGAACCCCCTAATTGAACCCTAAATTGAAGTAATTGAACCCTAATTAAACCCTAAATTGAATGCCCTAATCGAACCGAACCCTAAATTAAACTAATTGAATGCCCTAATACAATCGAACCCTAAATTGAAATAATTCAAGCGCATCGGATATGTGCAATTTGAACAATTTTTTCCCATTTGAACATTGATCATTTGTTTGATAATTTTAGGTTGTTAATTGTGCATTTGAGAATTGTGATTATTGATCGATGATTTTAGGTTATTAACTGTGCATTTAGGAAGTAATTGAGATTAATAATTGATGATTTTAGGTTATTAATTGATGATTATAGATTGTTAATCTTGCATTGAGCATTTGAGATATTGAGATTGTTGACGGAGGATGGGACCCAATTGGATTGAATGTGTGATTTTTATTAATTTTTATTGCATTGAGCATTTGAGAATTGAGAATTGAGAATTGAGATTGTTGACGGAGGATGAGACCCAATTGGATTGAGATACCTGTTAGTTAGCGCAGACACGGACACCACGTCTGATCGATAGTGTCTGACATTTAAAAAATAAATCAACGTATGCCGATGTGTCCGGAGGTGTGTGTCGGTGGGTGTCGGACATGTGTCCAGAGGCGTCAGACACATGTCGGTATGTGTCGGACACATGTCGGTAGGTGTCGGACACGTGTCCGGAGGACTAAGACATGTGTCTGTAGGTGTCGTACGTGTCGGACACGTGTCCGGAGGTGTCAGACATGTATCAGACACCATATCGACACCCTATATGAGGTGTCGGAATTGAGATTGTTGACTGTGCATTCAATTTAGGTTAACTAGGTTAACACAACATTTTTAGCATGCACCCCCTGGAATCTCATCGTGGTTCCAGCACTGGCTATAATTAGCCCTAATTAGTCCTGATTAACAATATTTTAATAAATCAATTAACCCTAATTAGCTTTAACGAGCCTACTTAGTTTTAATTAACCCTAAGAAACCAATGAAAATCAAATTAGTTGTAATGACCCCAAATTAGCCCAAATAAACCCAATCACACGCATATTGATTATAGTTAGCGTAATTAGTCATAATTAGCCCTAACATAACCCAATTAAGCCTAATTAGCCCTAATTAAGACTAATCAACACTGCTCGGCACAATTAAACCCTAATTAAGACTAAATAATCCTAATTAGTTCTAATCAACCCTAATTAGCTATAATTATCCGAAACAACTCCTCATTAACAATAATTAGCCCTAACATAACCTAATTAAGCCTAATTAGCCCTAATTAGGACTAATCAGCACTACTCGGCATAATTAAACCCTAATTAGGATTAACTAATCCTAATTAGTCCTAATAAACCCTAATTAGCTATAATTATCCAAAACTACTCCTCATTAACAATAATTAGCCCTAACATAACCCAATTAAGCCTAATTAGCGCTAATTAGGACTAATCAGCACTACTTGGCTCAATTAAACCCTAATTAGGACTAAATAACCATAATTAGTCCTAATCAACCCTAATTAGCCCAAGGTACTCCTCATTAACACTAATTAGCCCTAACATATCTTAATAAATCATAATTAGATTAATTAAACCCATAACGCTAAACCCTAAACCTTGATACTCGTAATTAACCCTAATAACCCGGTTAGCCCTAATTAGCCCTTGTACATCCAATAATTACTCCATATTACCCAGAGATGGTTCAATTACTCGTTGTTTACAAACCCTGCCTTCTTTATATTAGTTGTTGTTTTGAGAAGTCCATTGGCAATGAGATGGTTCAACTCGTTGCCAACGAATTCTATTTAAAGTGGAATTCGTAACATATGCAACAATCTTTTTGCAATTTTGATATTTTAGAAAGATTCTTGAATATGTTATCAATTTCTGAACACACGCATGCATAAAAATCCTTAGTTCCCGTTCAAAGGTACTCATTACAAAGTAATGCTTTGTAATGACCCTTTGGATGTCCAGTTTGAACAATTTGGAAAAGCTATGTGTTTATAAAACATTGTTTCAACTCATGCTCCGTGTTCTATGTCGTGAATATTTGGTTCACGTTCTCATGTGTTTCTCCGGGTTCATATAGATCTGGTATTCTAACATCTGTCAAACCTTGCAATGAAAGATTAGATGAATGTTAGAACACCTAATCGATGTCGTGTACTTGGAGAAATGCGGGGAAGTGCTGCCAAATTTTCCCCAGACATAGGACTAAGCATGAGTTCTGCACTATTTTATTAACATGTGCTTTTCTGAATGGGATAGGACCACTACGTATTAGATAATGGAGGAGAAATATATAGACATGTTGTCACATTCATGCATTCATATTTACATCGAACCTGCCTAATGACTGGTCCTAATTGAAGTTGGATGAAAAGGAAGAATGCTGAAGATTTTGAGTGTACCGATGAAGAGGATGAATTAGAAGATGAAGAGGACGACGAGTCCCAGGAAGAAGAGGACGACGAGTCTAGTGAGGAAGATGATGATGATTCCCAAACTGAAAATGACTGACTTGTAATGTTGTAACATCACGGAAAAAATGTAGTAACATTTTAGAACTTGGTTCATATTGATGTGTTTTTGCACATCCGCTCATATATATAGTGCCGATGATGATTTCTGCCGAATTATTGTTTTTAATGTGTTAATGTATTTACAATTTATCTATACGAAGTCAAATATGGATAGGATACGAGCTATTCGTGGCCGAGCTAGATGCCGAGCTGCTTCCTCCCAGTGGGTCCCACCTCGTCATTGCTCACTGATGACGAGAAACAGAGTGACCACGTACAGCAGATGGGGCCCCAGCTCCAGCCCCAGCCCCAGCCGTCGCCCCAGCCAGACACAGATTCATCCCACACGCGCGTTGATTCTCCTTTTTCCGTGGGTTCTACCTCAGGTATAGCTGATAACGATATTTAGTACATTTTCTGTAATTTATATTTGAAGTATATTTGAACTGAATTAATTTTTGTATTTTGTAGGATCTCAACGAGGCAGTGGCCCGACATACGGGGTATGCATTGACCCCCAGCATAAACAGAGAGTCACACTCACCCATGAAGGCCTATAAGTAAGAAAAAAAATCACATCATGCCTTATTTTGTACATTTGGGATGCTAATTTATATTTGAACTGTATTAATTTATTTATTTACTTCTTTGGCAGGATCCTGGAGAATCAGGCCAGGACGAAGATCGGCGTTCTTGTGAAGGGCTGATTCACAGAGCCACGCCTGTACTGGAAGGATTGGGATGCCGTTACGAGGGAGTCCTTATGGGAGGAGTGGCTAGTATGTTGAAGTATTTTTTCCTACGATAGTATTTGTTTAATTAGAGTTTGTTTTCTAAATTAATTTGTGTTATTGAATGCCTTGCAGGAGGGGTTCACGTTTGACTCGGCTGATCAGCAGGCACTGGGGCGAAGAAGATGTTGTCCGATGGTGCCCCGATGATAGAGATGAAGACATATCCCCCACATTGGATATCTCCGACTGTATGGGGGGAGATGATAGATCGATGGGTTGCGAATCAAGGTTGGGATGCCAAGAGTAAGAGCGGGGCCGAGAATAGACAAAACAGAGATCCAACGCACATGGGGGGTCGGTGCCACACGACATTGTTCGACACATGAATGCGGTCCAGAACCCGGATCTGGAGGAGGATAAGGTCGTAGCTCTGTCATATAATCAGACGCACGTGCGGAAGAAGGACAAGGACGAGGGGCGCCGTGCCGGCGACTATGTTTCGGATATTGCCCGGCGGATCGATATAGGTCGATGTGTTTAATTAAGTTGTTAATTTTTTCTTTCTATCCTCAATGTCTGTTGCCTTAATTAATGCCCTAACATATCTTTAAATCACTGTTTTTGCAAGCCTGGTATGAATAGCTTAGGGAGTCCGGACAGCCATCAGCGTCTACTAGTACGGGTGTGAGTACTGGGGCGTTGAAGCAATGGTTGGATACGCCAGAGGTCGTCAATCGGCCGGAAGGCCGCATAAGCGGCCTGCCTAGCACGACTGCTCGTGCCGTGATAGGAGCGTCCTCACCCCCTGCCCCTCCACAGACACCGGCTCCTCGGCATCCGTTGGACGACGAGGAGATCCAGCGCATTGCCACGGTGGTATTGAGGATGATCAGGAAGCAGGATCAGCAGGGTACCGCTGCTGGACATGCCGAGCCGGTCCCGGATCAGCAGGATCCAGATCCGGGACTCGGCAACCCCTGATGAGCCCTTTCTCGTGCCCGGTCCCAGCTTGTCCCCCGCCCAGCTTGTACATCATGAGTATTTTTTATAATAAATATTTTTTTATAATTGATTGTATATATTTGTTTGTGTATTGATTATTGTACATTGTTGAGAATTAAAATTTTTATTACAGGTCTAGGTAATGGAAAAATAAAAAATATATTTAAAAAAAATGACTTTTAGCGACGGATTAATTCCGTCAGTAAAAGTGTTTCTTCTATCAACTTTTTAGCGACGGAATATTCAGTCGCCAAAACTCTTATTTAATGCTGAACATGCCGTCTCTAAAAAATTTATTCCGTCGCTAAATTCACAAAATAGAAAATAAATTAAAATACGTAAAATATAATTAGCGACGGATATTCCATCGCTAATTAATAAATAAATAAATCTGTCACAACAAGTGCAATATTAGGCGACAAATTTAAAAATTCTATCGCCAAACTTTTAGTAACGAGCTTTTATATGAGGGACTTTTAGCGACGGTATATTCATCGCTAAAACTTTTAGCGATGGATTTTGGGCTTTTAGCGACGAATTTTTCCCGTCGCTAAAAGCCTTATTTCTTGTAGTGTTGTGCCTAAGAATATCAAGCCTATGAGCACGAGCTTCCCTACACTTTTCTCTAGTAGCCAATGACGGGGGCATTGGATTCAATGCTGGCAAGTGTCGTTGCATTATTTTTGATACTTTAAAGAAAAAAAAGTTGTATGTCAGCCATAGCAGTTCAAAAACTATGACAACTCCAAATCAAGAAGAAAAAGTAGATATTATTTAGAACTATGGACATTGTGTGTTGTCTAGATGCAAAAGTCAACCATCAAGATTGTAACTCTAGCAAAGCATTATAAAACCAATAATTACTACCTCGAGCAACGTCAACCACTCTTCGATAGTTGACACAAGAAGCTTCGTTTACGTAAAGATGCTTTGCTCGAACTAACCAACGAACATCCTTTAGATGTAACCTTTTTGGGTGGTTGTTAGTAGGACTAACTATATGCTCTAATGCCCTCTTTCCATCCAGCTCGACACGCCTCTTTTTTGCTGAATTTCCAACATCGTCTTTGACAAACTTTGGTTCTTCTCTTCCCCTCTTTTGAGCATTTTGATTTCTACAAATATCCATGTCTTTTTCTGCAATAATATCGTACCACATAAAAAACACACAAAAACTCAAAGAAAGCAACTTCAAAAATTTAACTTATTAAAGCTTTGCTAACATGACTTAATAAAAGTACATTGGAATAATCATCTAGATTAAAGGTATTAATCTTAAAGAGGAAATATGACGATTATCAGATTCACTTCAAAAATTATAAAGGAAAACCTATGCCATTTATTTTTCTTCGTTATATTCAAATGTTCTAAGGTGATAATGTATTGAACTTCTATGGCTGTGGGGGTGGGGGAATGATATTAAAATTTAGAAGGACAATAACCTGGATAGCTTTTCAATGTTTACGGAAAACTACCAAAATTAATCTTGGTTTTGGAAGTTCTGATGAGAGAGTCTCTCAACATTGGTTTGGCTTTTTCATAGCAGCACATTGGTTTGGCTTTTTTCATAGCAGCTTTTGGCGATCTTGTTCACTGTATCCAGCTTCAGGTTGACAGCACATATGGATTCTAACATGGATTAGTGTATCAGTGATCCATTCAAGATGATCAATGAGCGGCAACATTCGGTTGATATTACCCTCTCTAAAACACTGGTAGCTCTTAGGAGGGTGAGGTCACTAAGGGATCCATCCACCAACTCTATGACTAAATTATCTACTTTTGTTGATAATTGGAATCGGGAAACAAACTCAACTAATGGAATAAGGCTTGGTTTGTAAATAGCTTCAAAGTAAATCACAATTTCAGGCAACATCAGTTTTGTAGTCATAGGAAATTGGCACATATTCACGAACATTAAATGTTCATGGATATCTTACCACATAAAAAACAAATTGATAATTAAACCAAGCAAAAACTGAAGCTACATATGAGTCTAAATTTTAGAAGGACAATGTCCTTATTATATATATAATAAGGACATTGTCCTTCTAAAATTGTAGCAAAAACTGAATTTTAGAAGGATTGTAGCAAAAACTGAGTTTTAGAAGGACACGTATGTAGCAAAAACTGAAGATACATATGCGTTCAAAAATTTTAGAAGGATTATGTGTCGCGTAAAGAAATTAACGTTGAATCTTTTGTTTTACTTATTATATATTATATATAGATAATAAGAATATTCTGTACCATCCATTTATCAAGCTATGAACGTATGGATTGGTACCTTAATGTAGTTATCTGTATCAAGTGTAAAGTGGTGATATATTCCAGCAGGCAGTACAATCATTCCCCCTTTCTTCACCCAAACACGGATCCAAGCATCATTATGATCTCTTACATCAAAGTAACCTTCAAAATGTGGTCAAAGTTTTGGCTGCCTAGATACTGCGCAAAATATAAAAAACAAAGTCAAAGTTAATAATAAAACTATCTTACCACTTCCTGCCACACAGTAATGGATCTCCTCGTCGGTGTGAAGATGTTCTTCGAAAAAGTTCTTGATTTTCTCTTCATAATTAGGCAGCTTTTCGGGGCAAACCTCACAGAAGTCCCGAATAAAAAGTTAGGGAGTTTCAAGATAACGGGCATAACACTTATAAACAGCAAGTATAACTTATTCTTTTAACATGCATATAAGGTATGAAGATAAGAGAAACATTAGCGTTCTGACATTCCATATAGGAATAGTTATCGGCGTCTAATCACCAGCTGAGTACTCCAAGCTCTGCAAGATAATCGAAATGCTCATCGATGCAATTCCATTACAATATAAAGAAACCAATACCTTATTCACTAAGGTTTTATATTATTTACAAAAGGAGATGGTGATGGATTTAAAAATTGGAAGTTATTTTTTCATGTGAATAAACTAACTCAAGTTTAACGTGTTCCTATTTTCTCGAAGCTTAGTTATTTATTTGTTAGGAAAAAGTTAGGAGAAGTTATTTTTCATTTACTAGTTATTTTCTAAGTGGTAGTTCTTTTCTATCAAATATTTATCTTTTATGTGGAAGTTATTTTCTATATTAACTTTGTAGTATAAACACCAGATGCAAGACTCGATTAAGGAAGAATCAATCATCATTGGTTGAAATATATATATATATATATATATATATATATATATATATATATATATATATATAATCGCTATTTTGAAATCTATAAATATAATACCGCTAAGGAGCCGATCCCTGTCTACTGGTGGGAAAAAACTTATTTCTCCACCAAACCACTACTCTTTATAGCGGTTGCAATTATTCTTCACAAAAACCCAACCGCAACAGTTGCAGTTGGAATAATTGAGAGAAAAATCCCAACCGCAACTAAGAGTTGCAGTTGGCATCATTTGTTTCAAAAGCTAACCGCAACTCTTTGTTGCGGTTGCGCCCCTCTCCCACTCCCCCTTCCCCCATGGCCCCCTTCCCCCTGTCCTCCCCCCCATGCCCAACCGCAACAAAGAGTTGCGGTTGGTCCCCCTTCCCCCGGCACGTGGTGTCCCCCTTCCCCGCCACGTGGCCTTTCCCCCTTCCCCCATTGCCCCCCTTCCTCCCGTCCTCCCCTCCCCCGCCACGTGGCCTTCCCCCTTCCCCCCGTCCTCCCCTCCCCCCATGGCCCTCCCATGCCCAACCGCAACAAAGAGTTGCGGTTGGCCCCCTTCCCTGGCGTGTGTCCATCTTCCCCCTCCACGTGGCCCGTCCCCCTCCCCCCTCCATGCCTAACCGCAACACTTTGTTGCGGTTGGCATGCCAACCGCAACAAAGAGTTGCGGTCCCCCGTGATGCCCCCCTTCGTGATGTCACGTGATGTCCTTCCCCCTCACTCACGAATTTTTTTTCTGTCTTCTTTCTTCTCTCTCCTTCACTTTTTTCTCTTTATAATCCCTCCCCCCGAACCCTTTCTTCCACTCTCCATACCAACTGTCTTCATACTCCATATCTCACCTACATAGTCTCCACAAAAATACAAACAAAAATTTTTTACGCTAGAAGATCGGTGGATAACCGCTAGAAGATCGGTGAATTTTTCTTTAAATATATCAAGTCAAAACAAGTAAGTATTTTGAATTTTCTTATAATTCAATGTTAATTTCAAAGTTCAAAAATAGTCATTATAGACTCAAATCGAAGATAACGAAAATAAAAATTGAAGGAAACAAAAATCAGATCAATCGAAGATCGGATGAGCGGTATTACATTTATAGATTCCAAAATTTTTTAGGGGTCAAAATTAGGATTTTTCACGAATTTATAAAAAATAGCTAGAGCTAGATTTTGCCAAAGTACAAAAAAGAGACCCTAGTTATTTTTAAAAGATCTATATCAGGAAAAATTTCAGATTTTTCCAAAGACTGGAAAGGGGTTAACTGATACGGGGAACCTTGTAACTTTGCAGTGTAATTTAAAATATCAAGCCAGCGCGATTTCGCGCGAAACTTTTATGAGAACCCTAGGATGTTGGGAAGTTCCATCCCCCAGGAATTCGGGCCATTCCGAAGTCGTTAGCTATTTTTTTGGCCGAACGGGCTTTTAAGCGCTCGATCCGGACACCGGTTCGGGATTTTTGGGCGAAAAGTCCGTAGAATACTTTTTAGATCAAGAATGAATTCAGGAAGCTTAAAATAGCATTTCAAAGCACTTTTGAGATTGTTCTGATGCCAGGGGCATTTTGGTAATTTGCCACCCCGAGAGGGGTATTTTGGTAATTTTACGGTGTTAAGTTTTTCAAAGGACTTTTTAGTCCAGAAATGTAAGTAAAACACCTGAAAGGTTGTTTTGAAGCTGGTTTGGGGCGTTAGGGTGATAATGAACCCCCGGGGGCATTTCGGTAATTTGCCGCTCATCGGGGTATTTTGGTAATTGAACGTTGTAACACAACTGGAGGAAATAATTTTTAACACTATGTGTGTTCCTAGGGTGTAACACTATGTGTGTTTAATGTGAATACGAAACGTAATTGTCGCTAAAGGTGAAAACTTAATTAGACAGTTTTTCACAAATTTATAAAAAATAGCTAGAGCTAGATTTTGCCAAAGTGTGAAAAAGAGACCCTAGTTATTTTTAAAAGATCTATATCAAAGAAAAATTTTAGATTTTTTCAAAGACTGGAAAGGGGAATTTGTAACTTTGCAATGTAATTTAAAATATCAAGCCAGCGCGATTTCGCGTGAAACTTTTATGAGAACCCTAGGATTTTGGGAAGTTCCATCCCCCAGGAATTCGGGCCATTTCGAAGTCGTTAGCTATTTTTTGGCCGAACGGGCTTTTAAGCGCTCGATCCGGACACCGGTTCGGGATTTTTGGGCAAAAAGTCCTTAGAATACTTTTTAGATCAAGAATGAATTTGGGAAGCTTAAAATAACATTTTAAAGCACTTTTGAGATTGTTCTGATGCCAGGGGCATTTTGGTAATTTGCCACCCCGAGAGGGGTATTTTGGTAATTTTACAGTGTTAAGTTTTTCAAAGGACTTTTTAGTCCAGAAATGTAAGTAAAACACCTGAAAGGTTGTTTTGAAGCTGGTTTGGGGCGTTAGGGTGATAATGAACCCCCGGGGCATTTCGGTAATTTGCCGCTCATCGGGGGTATTTTGGTAATTGAACATTGTAACACAACTGGAGGAAAGAGTCTTTATTTTTATTTTATTTAATTCTATGACTTGTTGAGAATGATATAATTTTTATTTTTTAGATTTCAGTATAAATATGGATGCAACTGGAGGAAATACTTTTTGTGAAGATTCTGATCCACCTTACTTGGGTCAAGTTTTTCAAACACTGGACGAAGTTGAAGCATACTATAGAGCATATTCGAAAACGATAGGTTTCGGTATTAGAACTAAGACGACTAGAAAACGGGCGAATACAGATCAAATTTGTGGAAGACTATTTGAGTGTCATAGAGGAGCACCGTATGTACCCCCGGTTGTTCGGATCAGTGACGAAGGGCCATCAAGACAAAGAAAACGGGACACATTTCCGGGTACCGGCTGCAAGGCCCATGTGTATGCAGTACACCGAAAAAATGAAAACCATTGGGTTGTGACGGGAGTGGAGTTGAGCCATAATCATCAGTTGATGACCCCTAGTAAGATTGGTCAAATTCATCAACACCGAGAAATAAGCGCGGCACACAGACAACTGATATTTACAATGGCCGAGGCTAAAATTCCACCTTCTAGAATGATGGGGGTTTTCTCAAGCCAGGCTGGGGGGATTGACAAGTTGAGTTTCAACGAAGTAGACCTTCGAAATGAACTTCGTGCTCAGAGGAGAGAGTCTTTCGGTAAGAGTGATTCTCAAGCTACACTTGATATCTTCAGGCACCTTCAGAGTGAGAATTCTGGCTTTTTCTATAGTCTCCAACTGGATGATGAGAACCGCATTAGTACTATATTTTGGGCGGATGCCCGTTCTAGAGCTGCTTACCAAAATTTTGGGGATGTTGTGACGTTTGACACCACATACCGCACAAATAAGTACTCTATGCCTTTTGCTCCGTTCACCGGGGTGAACCACCACTATCAGTCAATCTTGTTTGGCTTTGCCCTGCTTAGGGATGAGACGGAGGAGTCATTTACGTGGTTATTTGAAACGTGGCTTAAAGCAATGTATCATATTCCTCCAAAGACCATCATCACCGACCAAGATCTGGCAATGAAAAATGCAATCGCTAAGGTCCTTCCAGATACTCACCATGGCCTGTGCACATGGCACATAAGCAACAAATATCCCGAACGGCTTCACAATGTATATGCAAACCATCCGACATTCAAGACTGACTTTAATACATGTGTGAAGAAATCGTTGACGGTAGACGTGTTCGAGGAGAGGTGGGCCAAGTTAATGGATGACTACTATTTGCACAATCATGAATGGTTACAATCGTTGTATGAGATCAAGACACAGTGGGTCGGTGCCTACACCAAGAAGTTTTTTGCAGCCGGAATGACTACGACCTCGAGAAGCGAAGGTATGAATGCATTCTTTGATGGGTACGTAGGCCATTCTTCAAGTATAACAGAGTTCGTACTAGAGATGCAGAAAGCCCTTGACAGGCAATTTTTCCTTGAGAGAGAAGCCGACGCGGCTACAGTTTACAGAGAAAGAGCCATAGTAGTTTTTTCACCTTTGGAGGCTCATGCGGCTCAAGTCTATACCAAGGAAATGTTTAGACAGTTTCAAGAGGAACTACTAAAGTCGAATCAATATAGCATGACAAAGTTGCACGAGTATTCCACCAGAGTGATCAAGGTTTATGCTTTGACAAATGTGACGAATTTCGCCAATCCGTGCTCTTCGTCGGCTCCGAGGAGCAGAAGACATTTTACCGTAGCAGTTTGTATGGACACCGGGTTGGTTAATTGCAACTGTCAACTGTTTGAGCATAAAGGTATACTTTGTCGACACGCGTTGAGGGTTTTTAGCGCCAAGAATGCTCGTGAAATCCCTCCACAGTATATCTTGGAACGGTGGACGAAGGAAGCCAATAGAGTCCACGGTCACATTCCTTACGTGCCCAATGTTTCAGTTGATTTCGAGCAATCTGAGACGCTGCGATATAATCACCTTTGTAACATCATGCACGGTTTATCATTGGATGCAGCGTCAACATTTGATGGGTACAGGTATCAAGTTGAAGCAGCCGCACGGGATAAGGCTAACCTTGCACAGTTTAGGATGGCATTACCAGAAAGACAGGACACTCCGACTAGTCGGACAACTCCAGCCGGTAGATTCAATCGAGCTTCACAGCCAGTCATTGACGGCACTAGCCTGCAAGGTGAGGAGGACGACATTTTTGATCCGATTATTTCTCAAACAAAAGGGCGAAAACGAGCAATACGCATGAAGAATCCGATTGAAGAAGCAACGGGTCAAAAAAAATTGCGAAAGTGTGCGTTGTGTAATAAGATGACTGATCATGACAAGAGAAACCATTATAAAGTGTTAGGTATCGAACCTGGCAGTATGGTCGAGGAGGACGATGATGATGATGAGTGTTAGGGTTAATGTTTCAGTTGTATAAATTGAACTTTTATAATGTTTAAATTTGTGATTTGGTTTGTGGAATCATAGCTTCTGAAAAATTACGTAATTTTTTTTGTCACTTTTTTTTTCTCATTGCACCTTAGGCACACTAATTAGCCCATTTGTATCAATTTTGGAAAAAAATGAGACACATTATTTTTTTAGTTTTCCTATGAAGGAAATGTTCGGGCACACTTTAGGGTCCAATTCATAACTTCCGAAAAATTACGTAATTTTTTTTGTCACTTTTTTTTCTCATTGCACATTAGGCACGCTAGTTAGCCCATTTGTATCAATTTCGGAAAAAAAAGAGACATTTTTTGGGTTCTCCTATGAAGGGCCTGTTCGGGCACACTTTAGGGCCCAATTCATAACTTCCAAAAAATTACGTAATTTTTTTTGTCACTTTTTTTTTCTCATTGCACCTTAGGCACGCTAGTTAGCCCATTTGTATCAATTTTGGAAAAAAAACGAGACACATTATTTTTTGGGTTCTCCTATGAAGGGCCTGTTCGGGCACACTTTAGGGCCCAATTCATAACTTCCGAAAAATTACGTAATTTTTTTTGTCACTTTTTTTTTCTCATTGCACCTTAGGCACGCTAGTTAGCCCATTTGTATCAATTTTGGGAAAAAACGAGACACATTATTTTTTGAGTTCTCCTATGAAGGGCCTGTTCGGGCACACTTTAAGGCCCAATTCATAACTTCCGAAAAATTACGTAATTTTTTTGTCACTTTTTTTTTTTCATTGCACCTTAGGCACGCTAGTTAGCCCATTTGCATCAATTTCGGAAAAAAATGAGACACATTATTTTTTGGGTTCTCCTATGAAGGGCCTGTTCGGGCACACTTTAGGGCCCAATTCATAACTTCCAAAAAATTACGTAATTTTTTTGTCACTTTTTTTTCTCATTGCACCTTAGGCACGCTAGTTAGCCCATTTGTATCAATTTCGGAAAAAAAACGAGACACATTATTTTTTGGGTTCTCCTATGAAGGGCCTGTTCGGGCACACTTTAGGGCCCAATTCATAACTTCGAAAAATTACGTAATTTTTTTGTCATTTTTTTTTCTCATTGCACCTTAGGCACGCTAGTTAGCCCAGTGTCCAAAATCGAACAATAGTAATAATAAGGCTAATTCAATTTCAAACCTTAATATCCAAAATCCAACAATAGTAATAATAAAACATACGAACACCTACTACATCTCAGGATAATGGTAAGGAAGGCGTCTAGCTACACCCTTTTTCAGCTCCCAGGCTATCCTATATCTAAACGTCAAGGCATCGTTTCGAGACCACGTATCATATTCGAGCACATCTGAGCGAGCTATGTAGTCCATGTACTTGAGGACGTAAATCCCGCAATCATGACTGTTATATTGCTTTGGTCGGTCTATGTAGACCGTCCAAGGATCTATCATTGTTTTGCTCGTGATGGCTTCCCCCTTAAAATGTCGACACGCTAGTGGAATGATAGTAGTCTGCATCCAACAATAAAAAAGGTTATCAAGCCTATGTAACAAGAAGAATAGACTATGAGCGAAGGTCAAGATATAAACTAACCACCGCATTGATGTACGTGGAGTACATCTGCGCCAGCTGCCGACCAGGTCCGTCTTCCCTTAGGCTATCGTATATGTGGACCACTTTATTCTCTGGAAAGAGAACTAATAGGAAGAAGTGGCTTGCATGAAGAGCAGGTAGCATGATTAGGTTCGCCTCAGCTGCGTGACATTGATAGTCCGCGTTCAAGTAGGAAAGCACGTTTGCAGATGGTCGCCATTCACCCTTGCTTGTCCCTCGCTTCCTCCTCCATTCTGTGAACTCCTTCATGCTATTCACCATGAAGGGGATAAAAAAGAGGCATACATGTTGAGCTTCAAAGTTTGGCAGGGGTTATAATTTAGCTCTCTAACACGCAGCAGATCTATATAAGCGTCAATGAGAAAATTTGAAATATCTGTGTTCGGCGCCAACAGTCTTAGATCAGAGTGAGCTAGGAATGAAGCAACAGGAAAGTCTGCTGTAGCGATTGGCTCATGCCCAAAGTAGTGCCGGTCGATCCAATCCCTTTTGGCCGGACTCAATGGCTTCGTCGGTTGTCCTTTATCCGACCGGATGCTTGGGCGCGATGCCTGGATTCCTACTTGGGTAACCTGAATCTGGGGCTGAGAGTCGTACGCGTCAGGAGGCAAGCGAGTAGACGGCTCCCACACCTGACTCTGGGGCTGATAGTCGTACGCGTCAGGAGGGAAGCGAGTAGACGGCTCCCACACCTGACTCTGGGACTGAGAGTTGTACGCGTCAGGAGGCAAGCGAGTAGACGGCTCCCACACCTGACTCTGGGGCTGATAGTCGTACGCGTCAGGAGGCAAGCGACTAGACGGCTCCCCTTGGTAACCCCGGTACGCAAGACTAAAGTTTTGAACTTCAGTCTTGTACCTCTCAATGGACCTCTTGAGATTGTCAGGAGCCTGCGCGACAAACCAGTCAAACCCCTCCAGCTGCTTGAACACCTCAGTGCCCTGGTCAACCTAAAAAACATGCATACAAAATATGGCTAATCATTTCAGGCATGGTAGATAAGGTGCGCAAATAAAAATTGAAACAACACTAGCATGACTTACAATGTTCAATGCCCAGAACTGGTCATAGATCTCACGTGGCGCATACGATGTCTTCCTCGCCTGGGAAGGGCGATTCACCCTCGTGCGCGTCACCTTGAGAAACCATTGCAGGTACTCCTCAATGCTGATGCTGTCGGCCTTCAGCGATACAAGGCTATCATATGTTTCTTGCCAGGTATTCCACTGTTGCACCTCGTCACTCAACAAATTCAAGGCATCAGGCACCTCGAAGTTCGGCCCTCGACCACTCCTGTATGGCCGCATGTCTACAGCGGGTTTTGGTATCCCTTGTAGACAGCCAGCTTGCTTCATAGCTCGATCGGGCATCTGAAACTCACATACTTCGAAGTGAATAAGCGGCACCCGAACCAAACCTGCCAGCACGTACGACACCGGAAGTTGCCAACACCACTCATCCAACCGATGCATCACCTTGCTATATGGCTGCCACGTCACCTGGGATGCATTGAGTATCTCTAGTTCCCCCGATAGAACTTTAGATGGTGGTGCGGGTCTACCCGTCTCCTCCGGTTGGTCGTAGGCCCCCAGGCCCACACCCTAGGCCACGTCTCATCGGAATATTCGCGGTTGTGGACGACCCGTGGGTAGCCTCTCGTAAGACCAAACCTGTGAATGCAAACATTATCTGGAATTAGCACATTAATGCACGAATATATTGACACGTCAACCAAGAAAATAAATGCTCAAACCTGTAATAGAGTGAGGCAGGCGGCAATGGACTTGGCACCTTTCTCGTAGCTTTGTGCAGTGCTCGATATAGGTGCGCAAGGACAGCTGAACCCCACGAATACGAGTATACCTCCTCAAGATCCTCCAAGAACACCATATACTTCGGATGCACCGTGTTTTTCGAATGCGTCGGAAGTAATATGGCTCCAATAATATACAGAAGGAATGCTTTCGTATACGTCACGAAATCGTGAGGAGTGTATTCATCCGGTAGCACGCCATACTGCTCTCTCAGCCATTTAAGTTTGATGCCGTTCGTTGTAAGAGCTTCCCTCGGAATTCCCGGGAAATACTGCCTAGCCATCTTCGCTATGGATGCAGACGTTTTGCTCGAAGTAATGGGTTTGCCGTGACATGGGATTCCAAGTATAAATCCGACGTCCTCTAATGTAATAGTCATTTCACCAAACCGGAAGTGAAATGAGTTCGTCTCGCTCCTCCATCGTTCAACTAGAGCGGATATAAGGCAATCGTCGTGTCGAGACCAAATCCCGGGATCGGTGAACATAGATAAATTTTGACGGTGTAATAGTTGTATTTGTTCCTCGTTTAGTACCCACTCATCGTGGTGACTTGTGCTTTGAATTGTTTCCAAAACACCCCTATCGACACCGTCAAATACGTGCCTCGCGACGTGGTCATCGTCATCGTATAGGATTGATGTATCATGAGGTCCGGCGTTGAAATCCATATATCTAAGAACAAAATATAATCGTAAACCAACTTAGCATCCATAATATTTACATTCCAAAACTATAAATGGATCTTTAACCTAGCTTACCAACGCATTAGCAATAGTCATTATCTCATTATTTCAATGTATTAAAACAATTCCTCACTTCTCACCACTCCGAACGCTTAATTACGCTAGTTCCCTAAAATTTAGCGCCAACGTGGTTATTTAGCAATATACCCCCTGATGGCCGCTACAGCCCCAACACCTCAAAACCGCTTTAAAACCACTTTTTAAATGTATTACATCAATTATATACCAAATATTTCCTTTATCAAATTTTAAAGGGGATGAGTTACCAAAACACCCCCAACTTATGCAAAATACCCCCTGGCAGCCATCGACCCAACAAACATCTCAGAACAACTATAAAATAACTTTTCGGGTGTCTTACATACAGACTCTTTCCTCCAATTGTGTTACAACGTTCAATTACCAAAATACCCCCGATGAGCGGCAAATTACCGAAATGCCCCCGAGGGTTCATTATCACCCTAACGCCCCAAACCAGCTTCAAAACAACATTTCAGGTGTTTTACTTACATTTCTGGACTAAAAAGTCCTTTGAAAAACTTAACACCGTAAAATTACCAAAATACCCCTCTCGGGGTGGCAAATTACCAAAATGCCCCTGGCATCAGAACAATCTCAAAAGTGCTTTGAAATGCTATTTTAAGCTTCCCGAATTCATTCTTGATCTAAAAAGTATTCTACGGACTTTTCGCCCAAAAATCCGAACCGGTGTCCGGATCAAGCGCTTAAAAGCCCGTTCGGCCAAAAAAATAGCTAACGACTTCGGAATGGCCCGAATTCCTGGGGGATGGAACTTCCCAACATCCTAGGGTTCTCATAAAAGTTTCGCACGAAATCGCGCTGGCTTGATATTTTAAATTACACTGCAAAGTTACAAGGTTCCCCGTATCAGTTAACCCCTTTTCAGTCTTTGGAAAAATCTGAAATTTTCCCTGATATAGATCTTTTAAAAATAACTAGGGTCTCTTTTTCATACTTTGGCAAAATCTAGCTCTAGCTATTTTTTATAAATTCGTGAAAAACTGTCTAATTAAGTTTTCACCTTTAGCGACAATTACGTTTCGTATTCACATTAAACACACATAGTGTTACACCCTAGGAACACACATAGTGTTAAAAATTATTTCCTCCAGTTGTGTTACAACGTTCAATTACCAAAATACCCCCGATGAGCGGCAAATTACCGAAATGCCCCCGGGGGTTCATTATCACCCTAACGCCCCAAACCAGCTTCAAAACAACCTTTCAGGTGTTTTACTTACATTTCTGGACTAAAAAGTCCTTTGAAAAACTTAACACCGTAAAATTACCAAAATACCCCTCTCGGGGTGGCAAATTACCAAAATGCCCCTGGCATCAGAACAATCTCAAAAGTGCTTTGAAATGCTATTTTAAGCTTCCGAATTCATTCTTGATCTAAAAAGTATTCTACGGACTTTTCGCCCAAAAATCCGGAACCGGTGTCCGGATCGAGCGCTTAAAAGCCCGTTCGGCCAAAAAAATAGCTAACGACTTCGGAATGGCCCGAATTCCTGGGGGATGGAACTTCCCAACATCCTAGGGTTCTCATAAAAGTTTTGCGCGAAATCGCGCTGGCTTGATATTTTAAATTACACTGCAAAGTTACAAGGTTCCCCGTATCAGTTAACCCCTTTCCAGTGTTTGGAAAAATCTGAAATTTTTCCCTGATATAGATCTTTTAAAAATAACTAGGGTCTCTTTTTCGTACTTTGGCAAAATCTAGCTCTAGCTATTTTTTATAAATTCGTGAAAAATCCTAATTTTGACGCCCTAAAAAATCGCTATTTTGGAATCTATAAATGTAATACCGCTCATCCGATCTCTGATTGATCTGATTTTTGTTTCCTTCAATTTGTATTTTAGTTATCTTCGATTTGAGTCTACAATGACTATTTTTGAACTTTGAAATTAACATTGAATTATAAGAAAATTCAAAATACTTACTTGTTTTGACTTGATATATTTAAAGAAAAATCCACCGATCTTCTAGCGTAAAATTTTTTTGTTTGTATTGTTGTGGAGACTATGTAGGTGAGATATGGAGTATGAAGATAGTTGGTATGGAGAGTGGAAGAAAGGGTTCGGGGAGGAGGGATTATAAAGAGAAAAAAGTGAAGGAGAGAGAAGAAAGAAGACAGAAAAAAAATCTGTGAGTGAGGGGGAAGGACACCACGTGGTATCACGGAGGGGGAAGGGGGGGCCATGGGGAAGGGGGCATCACGGGGGGAAGGGGGGCCATCACAGGGGGGACACCACGTGGGGGGGGGGGAAGGGGGGCCATCACGGGGGACCGCAACTCTTTGTTGCGGTTGGCATGCCAATCGCAACAAAGTGTTGCGGTTGGGAATGGAGGGGGAGGGGGATGGGCCACGTGGCGGGGGAGGGGGGATGGGGCCACGTGGCGGGGGAGGGGGGATGGGGCCACGTGGCGGGGGAAGGGGAACACACGCCTGGGAAGGGGGCCAACCGCAACTCTTTGTTGCGGTTGGGCATGGGGGGGCCATGGGGGGAGGGGAGGACAGGGGGAAGGGGGGCCATGGGGGAAGGGGAAGGGGGACACCACGTGGCGGGGGAAGGGGGACCAACCGCAACTCTTTGTTGCGGTTGGGCATGGGGGGAGGACGGGGGGAAGGGGGGCCATGGGGGAAGGGGGACGGGGGGGAGTGGAGGGGCACAACCGCAACAAAGAGTTGCGGTTGGCATCAAAAGCCAACCGCAACTCTTAGTTGCGGTTGGGCTTTTTCTCTCAATTATTCCAACCACAACACTTTGTTGCGGTTAGGTTTTTGTGAAGAATAATTGCAATCGCTACAAAGAGTAGCGGTTTGGTGGAGAAATAAGTTTTTTCCCACCGGTAGACAGGGATCGGCTCCCATATATATATATATATATATATATATATATATATATATATATATATATATACACACACACACACACACACATACATATAGGGTCGTGATCCATTGATAGCGCTAGCAAGTTGCTAGCGCTGTTTGGCCGTCCGCTACATAATGTAGCGGACGATAATTTACTGTCCGCTGCATTATGTAGCGGACGGTAAAAAAATTCGCTGTTGTGGCACCGATCTGGCAGTCCATTCTCGTTCGTGGACGCCCAGATCGTGCTAGCAACTTGGGTTAAGTTGCTAGCGCTATCATTTTATCATCTCCCATATATATATATATATATATATATATATATATATATATATATATATATATATATATATATATATATATATATATATATATAGGGAGCTGATCCATTGATAGCGCTAGCAAAATGGGGTATTTTGCAAGCGCGATCTGACCGTCCATCCTGAAAGATGGACGGCCCAGATCGCACCCTTTTCGAATACTGTCAGTCGTCCGCAACACTATGTCGCGGACAGACTTTTACCTTTTTGCCCCTCCGCCCGTCCGCTACACTGTTTCCCGGACAACATTTTATTTAAATCCCAGCCCCCAACCGCAACAAAGTGTTGCGGTTGGTCATTTTTCCTTTTTTCCTCTTTCTAGGTCGCCCACCTTTTCTCTCTTTCTGGCCACCTTTTCTCTCTTTCTCTTTTTCTCTCTTTGTGTGCATGGCCCACCTTTTCTCTCTTTCTTTCTGGCCACCTTTTCTCTCTTTCTCTCTTTGTTTTCTCTCTTTCTCTCTTTCTGCTTTTCTCTATTTCTCTTTTTCTCCGTGCGTGGCCCACTGTTTCCCTCTTTCTTTCTTTCTGGCCACCTTTTCTCTCTTTCTGCTTTTCTCTCTTTCTCTTTTTCTCCGTGCGTGGCCCACTGTTTCCCTCTTTCTTTCTTTCTAGCTACCTTTTCTCTGTTTCTCTCTTTGTTTTCTCTCTTTGTGCACAGGAGATGCACAACCACATAAAAGTGTTGCGGTTGGGCTATTTTTTTCATGGAGTGTTTTGTGGTAATGATGACCAACCGCAACAAAGTGTAGCGGTTGGTCAAAAAAAAATATGATGACCAACCGCTACACTTAGTAGCGGTTGGGGTCTTTAGTAAAATTTTGCAACCGCAAGAAAAGAAAGAGCAGCGGTTGCCACTTCAAGAAAAAAAAAAACACATATCTGAGCCGTCCACGAGTACAAGTGGACGGCTAGATTTATGGTGGAGAAATTGTTATTTCTCCACCGTAGACAGGGATGGGCTCCCCTCAAGTTTTACGTTTTTGTTTTTTTAAAATACGTCTGCTACATTATGTAGCGGACTATTTTTTTGACAAAAATACCCTCTAGCTTCTGTCCACTACATTATGTAGCGGACTAATCTTCTGACTTTTTCCTCTTTCTCTCTCCTTCTCCTCATTTAATGTTCTGACATTTTTCCTTTCTTTCTCCTCTCTCTCATCATTTTTTTCTCTTTCTCTCCTTTCTCTAATTAACTCTCTGACTCTCTCTCTCTCTAAAGTACGTCCGCTACATTTGTAGCGGACGAGAGCTGAAGGGTATATTTGTGAAAAAAATTGTCCGCTACATAATGTAGCGGACGTACTTAAAAAAACGTAAAACAAAAAAGATCTAGGGGACAGGACCTGACAGGTGTCAGCCTAGGGGACGTACGCTACACTGTATAGCAGATGCCTTTTTGCTGATACAGTGTAGCGGACGGGCGGAGGGGCAAAAAGGTAAAAAAGTCTGTCTGCGACATAGTGTTGCGGACGACTGACAGTATTCGAAAAGGGTGCGATCTGGGCCGTCCATCTCACAGCTCTAAGAATATCATTCTTATTAGTAAACTGTTGTATCAAATTATAACTGACTCTATATATATTGTATGGATCATTATCTACCTCTTCACTAAATGTTTCTAAACTGCTGTCATCAAAATTACCCTTTTTAGGAGAAAATCCCATAAAAAGATGGGATTTAAATAAAATTTATTGCAGATTAGACATTATTAATCCTGATTATATAGTTAAAACTGCTAATATTGAAGCCAGTAGTTTAGATACAGAAGATTTCAAAATGCATATTAGCGAATTAACCAACTTAGGAGTAATAAGACCAAGCAATAGTCCGCATAGATCAGCGGCATTTATAGTTAGAAACCATGCAGAGGTAGTTAGAAACAAAAGTAGAATGGTAATTAATTACAAAAGGTTAAATGACAACATAAAAGATGACAGTTACAATATTCCAAATAAGACATTTCTTTTAAGTAAGATACAAGGTAAAAAACTTTTTAGTAAATTCGACTGTAAGTCAGGTTTTTATCAAATTAAAATGTGGCCCGAAGATATTAAATGGACTGCATTTACCACACCAGAAGGCCTATATGAATGGTTAGTTATGCCATTTGGCCTTAAGACAGCACCAAGTATCTTCCAGCGCAAAATGGATGATATTTTTAGACCTTATAATGATTTTATTTTAGTATATATTGATGATATTCTTATTTGTAGTAAAAACGAGACAGAACATTTATCCCATTTAGATTTAGCCTTTAAATTATTTGAAAAACACGGTTTAATCCTTAGCAAGAAGAAAATAGAGTTATTTAAAACAAATATAAAATTTCTGGGTATGGAAATAGGAAATGGCAAGATAAAGTTACAAGAACATATATCTAAGAAAATTTTAGATTTTCCAGACAAGTTAGAAGGACTAAAACAAATACAAGCATTCTTAGGACTCGTAAACCAAGCTCGGATGTATTTTAAAGATCTTAGTAAATTAATTGGACCATTATACAATAAAACAAGAAAAAATGGTCAGAGACACTTTAATAATGAGGATATTAATCTAGTTAGAACAATAAAAGAAAAAGTACAATATTTACCTGATCTTTATTTACCTTTAGATACAGACTATCTAATAGTACAAACAGACGGTTGCAAAGAAGGATGGGGAGCTGTCCTATACTGCAAACCTACTAAATACAGTAATAAAAAAGAAGAAAGATTATGTAGATATGCAAGCGGTAAATACAAAGAAAGCAATCAATATCTTACAAGTTTAGATTTCGAATTATTGGCTATAATTTATGCACTTGAACATTTCAAAGCACTCTTAATAAGTAAATATGAATTTTGCATAAGAACAGATTGTGAGGCAATTGTTAGATATAATAAAAACAAAGACTCCAGATATACAAATAGATGGGCAAAGTTTTTAGCAACACTTAGCAATTATAGGTTAGACAAAATTGAATGGCAACATACAAAAGGAAAAGATAATACTTTAGCAGACTTATTATCTAGAAAATTATTCTCTTAACAAAAATTTTTTTGCAGATATGACTCCTTTTGAAGCAAAACAGCAACTCAGATGGTATAAGCAACTAATACTTCGCGAGATGAATAGGATAAGAGACATACTTTGCTTACCTGAAACTGATTGTCCTTGGGAACAAGAATACAGAAAAATGACAGTTGCCCAGTCACAACAATATATAAAGCATATTAGAAATAAACTAGATCTATTTGGAGCAGTTTTCTGCCATTAGACTTTGTAAAAGTCTTTTTATTTCCAGACCTTATAAATAATGTAACTCTTTTAAAGAATATTTTAATATGAATCCTTTTCAAGATCATCGTTTTCTTAAATAATTAGCTTGGAGGAATTCTATAAGTTTTCATACAATCCTCCTAACACCAAGTTTTATACAAATTTTAGTACTAACAAATATTGCATTATTTGTCTTGATTAATATTTTGCAGGACAATGAATCACTTTTCGGGAGGAAGACCTCCTTGGCGAGCTAGACCGCCGCCAATGTCTAATACACCTCCTTATACTCCTCCTTCCCAAGCCCATTTTCCAAATACACAGTCTCAGACAAATCCGCCTTTCCCTACACTTTTTCCTTCATACACCGATAATTCAGGAAGACAAAGAATTAATTTTGATGGAAGCAATTTAGGCGTTATTCATGTAGGAAGTAAGTTTCAAATAAAAGACCCTAAGATTACTTCTCTTCCATTAGACCAAGTCACCCTTTTAGACAACATTTGGCAGTCCTTTATGCGTAAAGACAATAGTTGGTTTGTCAATGCTTTGAATGGCTTAGCTTCTTATTTTCACAAACTTAGAGATACTCGTAGATTTCAATTCTATTGTGTTTTTAGGGGAAAACAACCCGGCATATACAAACATTTTCCAGAGGCAATGCATCATGGTGTGGGAAACCATGAAAAACCCTGGTATAAAGGCACTCAAACACTTGAAGAATCTCGAAAATTAATGCAAGATCATTATGGTCTAAATTATTTTATAAGTCCTTTTTGCACTAATCCTGACACCTCACTTGCTACTTCTACTTCAGGACCTATTCCTTCTTCTCCTGGATCACAATTTTGCAAAAATTGTGATATTTTAATAAAACATTATAGTGATTTGAAACAAGCCACTGACAAATTAGCTTTTGACAAAACACAATTAGAAGTTCAAATTTCTGAGTTAAAAACAAAAGTACAAATTTTTGAATTAAATGCCTCAGATTGGAAGGATAAACAAATTTCTAAATTTTCCAAAAATCAGCAGCTAAAACAACTTCTACTCACACCTCCTGTTTCTGGTATTCAAGAGACAGCTAGTCCTGTTCTACAGGTAACAGGTAAAGACTCCTCAAATCCTGTGATAGCTGGAGGTTTGCTCAAAATCTCTGAAAATCCCTCAAGCTCGGGAGAAAGAACTTCTAGTCCAGCACCACCGGCGGCTGGTAAAGACACCTCAAGTCCGGAGATCCCTTTCCGTTTGGGCAAAACGGAACTCAGAAGACAGAAGATCAGAGAAACAAAGAAGAAGTTAATGGCGGATACAATCAAGAAACAAACTGCTGATATGATATATAGCATCTTCGCAGATTTTGACAAAAACTACGTTCAGAACCAGTATAGTGAAGATTTTGCACAGAAGCCGTATACTAGTTCAGATTTCAAGCAACTAGATGATGAGCTGGATGAAGTATTGAAGACGTCATCATCTGATGATCCAGATACTGCCAAGTCTCACCAGAAGACATCAGAAAAACGGTACAAAGGCAAAGGAAAGCTAGTAGATACAGAAAAGGACAAAGCATCTTAGTGGACTCTTGGACCCACGAAGATTATTAAAAAACAAAATTGCTTCTACACCTGTCCCTCTACTTTCGGTTACTTTTACAAAAGTTTATTCCAATAGAAGACAGATTCCTGTATAACTTTTGACTATGTAATTCTAGTGCGCCTTTTTGACTTAAGAGCGCATCTACTTTTGTAAAGATAGATGTAGTGCGCATCTCCTTTTAGGACAGCTGTTACATGTAATTATTAGTGTTTAGGTTTTCTCTGCCTATAAAAGGCTTAGAACTCTTCATTTGTAGAGACGCTGAAAATACTGCATTCTCAAGATCAATAGAATTCCCTCATTGTTCTCAAACTTTCAACCTCTCCACTCCCTTGTTCATAATCACAATTCTGCTCAGTCAAGAAGATTTCCAGTGAAGTTTTAAAGTTTTCAAGTAAGATTCTTTCTTTACTCTTATAGTTTAGCTATTCTGGGGTGAACACGCTCACGAGGTGAAAACCTCTCTATGAATTGAAAGGGAAACGTTTCTTTCAAAAATCCTAACATCTCAAAGACTAAAACATGATATAGGAGATAGGATTTTAGAGATCATATGGCATTTAGTGTAAATGATGAGCTCTGCCCTGTTTAAAAAAAAAAAAAAGGATTTTTCAAAAAAGGACAACTTAGGACTACTTGATAGGTTTTAAAACAAGAGTGGGAGCGAGTCATAGGGTAGTAAGCCGAGTGATGGCGTTGTAAATCCCGCGGACTAACGCATGCCCTGAGTTTTTTGGCCTAACTGGAACATCCTATGAAATCCTTTTAGAACAATCTATATATCATATTTTTAGGATTTGTTTAGGTCACCCGGCAACTCATCATCTTCTAGTTTCTGCCATATCTTCTCTAAATCGATCCTCTATAGCGCTGTTTTTTCTTCTGAAATGTTACCATTTTTCCAACAATGGTTTTTGGTCTAACCGGGGACAAAAAATTTCCGGCCAACCCCCCATTTTGGTATCAGAGCCTCTTTGATGAAAGAAAAGTTTCCTAAGTAAAGGAGAGAAGTGAGTAACCCAGAGCAAGTAGCCCCTCTAAATCAAACATGAGTACATCAGAAGGAACACCTTTTTATGCTTTTGATAATTATTACTGTGAATTTCGTCGCTTTTTTGCAGCTTTATCAGTTATTGATAATACTAATAATAGAGTTAGATTTAATATTTCTGGAGGCACCTTTCTGTTAAGATACAACCCTTTACAATATTATATGCCTATACTTGTTAATTTTCCTGAAATCATAACAAATTTAAATCCTTATTTAAAGCACTTAATAAATTTTTATATATGCCTAATAGACATGGATAACAATAGCTATTATCATAATGAATATATTCGTCTTTTAGTACAAACACCTTCTAGTGATAGATTTCGACAAATAACAGAGACACATCAAGACGAAGCCTTAGCTAATATTACTGATCATATACACACCCTACATATAAGTCGTCGTAATTCTGAAAGTAGTGCAGAAGACATTTATAGTAGTGAAAGTAGTGATACAGAAAATGATAACACTAATAAACAAAGTACTTTACTTTTACCTGATTAAAATGTCTAGAACTCTAGACCCAAACGACCACCAAGAACCTTTTAATTTTGAAGACATGATGAATAATTTTAATATGGAACCTTATATGATAACAGGCCTTTTAGAGACAAGTCAGAAGTTTTTCGTCGCTTTAAACAATATAGATTTTGCTAATGAACGAATTAGAAATTTTATAGACACCCAAACGTTAGATCTAGTATACAATCCTTTATCTACATATATAAGATATTTCTTATACTTTGATACTCTTTTACATGATTTTGACATCTTTTTTCAACATTTAATAGGATGTTATATTCATTTAAAAGATCAAGACAATAATTCTCTTTATATGGATGAAATGTTAAGAAAAATTAGAGAAGAAAATAATATACAAACTGAAAATGAAATAGAAACTTTAACAAATCAAACTGATACAACTTTAAATTTAAATTGTGATGAAGAACTTAGTGATGAATATTTTGATGATTATTTAGTACATGACCTTTATGATAATGACAATGATTACCCATGGGATGATGAAGCCCTGGCTAATCTAGACAATATGTTAAACGGTATATAATGACTACTAAAGTGATAGATTTTCAAAATTTACAAACAGATAATAATAGTTTAAAAATAATTAGGGAAAACTTAGACTATATTAAAAATACGTTACAAAATAGCATAGAAAAAACAAATAATTCAAAACTAGAAATAATAATTACACAATTAAATGAAATTAGAGATGACATAAAAGGATGCAAGCAAAAAATAATATATTTAGAAAGAAGGCATAAAAAATTAGAAGATAATATAAAACATTATATACAATTACAAGGTATTGAGTATAATGATTAAAGACTACGAAACCAACATAAATTATTTAAATGCTTACAATAATAGTATTCGATATTTAAGCCCCGGAGAAGGTTTAACTAGAAACAACGTAGGGACTCCTACTGAGATGGTAAACAAAAAACAAAATAATATAATAATTATATTATTATTAACATGTTTAGAAAAAATAGAAAATTTACAAAACCAAATAACTGAGTTAGAAGAACAAATTAGAATAAAACCTAAGCAAACATCTACAAAAGATATAGAAGATTTATGTAAAAAACTAGATAATATGCAAGTTGATAAAAAGAAACCTTCTAAAACAAAAGAAGATTGGAAATTTTTAGTCTATGATAAACAAAGAATGGAAGAACTCAATAAACACAGAAAACAAAAAGACAAACTGGTATATATATATATATATATATATATATATATATATATATATATATATATATATATATATATATATATATATGGGGGCCGATCCACATCTACCGGTGGGAAAATAACAATTTTCCCACCGAACCGCAGGTAAGAGCAGCGGTTGGCCACGTGGACGGAAAAAAGGACGAAAAAGACCAAAAAGGACCAAAATGGCACGAGAAATTTACCAAAATATCGCGAGAAAATGAAAATCTCGCGAGAAAATGGGCATAATGCCCAACCGCGTGTGGGAGTTGCGGTTGGCATTAATGCCCAACCGCAACCCCTACATGCGGTTGGGAATTATTTGCCAAGTTGCATTTTTTTTTTAAAAAGGACACATATATATTATTATAATAATAAAAAGGACATATATATATTATAATAATAATAAAAAGGACAAGAATGAAAATGGAGAAAACCCAACCGCCACACTTAGTGGCGATTGGTATCATTGCAAATTTATTTTTTTTTCTGTCGTTAAATGTGAAAACTTAATTAGACAGTTTTTAACGAATTTATAAAAAATAGCTAGAGCTAGATCTTGCCAAATTGCAAAAAAGAGACCATAGTTATTTTTAAAAGATCTATATTAGGGAAAAATTTCAGATTTTTCCAAAAACTGGAAAGGGGTTAACTGAAATGGGGAACCTTATAACTTTGCAGTATAATTTAAAATATCAAGCTAGCGCGATTTCGTGCGAAACTTTTATGAGAACCCTAGGATGTTAGGAAGTTCTATTTTTCAGGACTTCGGGCCATTCCGAAGTCGTTAGCTAATTGTTTGGCCGAACGGGCTAATTTTTTTAGGTCTATTTCCCAAAAAATTGCACCGTTCGGCCAAAAAATTAGCTAACAATTTCAGAATGGCCCAAAATCCTGGAAAATGAAACTTCCCAATGTTCTAGGGTTCTCATAAAAGTTTCGCACGAAATCGCGCTAGCTTGATATTTTAAATTATACTGCAAAGTTACAAGGTTCCCCGTTTCAGTTAACCCCTTTCGAGTTTTTGTAAAAATCTGAAAATTTTCCCTGATATAGATCTTTTAAAAATAACTATAGTCTCTTTTTTGCAATTTGGCAAAATCTAGCTCTAGCTATTTTTTATAAATTCGTTAAAAACTGTCTAATTAAGTTTTCACATTTAACGACAGAAAAAAAAATAAATTTGCAATGATACCAACCGCCACTAAGTGTGGCGGTTGGGTTTTCTCCATTTTCATTCTTGTCCTTTTTATTATTATTATAATATCCTTTCATGTCCTTTTTATTATTATTATAGAATTTTTCATGAATTTATAAAAAATAGCTAGAGCTAGATTTTGCCAAAGTGCGAAACAGAGACCCTAGTTATTTTCAAAAGATCTGTATCAGGTAAAAATTTCAGATTTTTTCAAATACTGGAAAGGGGTTAACTGATACGCGCAACCTTGTAACTTTGCAGTGTAATTTAAAATATCAGGCCAGCGCGATTTCGTGCGAAACTTTTATGAGAACCCTAGGATGTTGGGAAGTTCCATTCCCAAGGAATTCGGGCCATTCCGAAGCCGTTAGCTAATTTTTTGGCCGAACGGGCTTTTAAGCGCTCGATCCGGACACCGGTTCGGGATTTTTAGGCAAAAAATCCGTAAAATACTTTTTAGATCAAGAATGAACTCAGGAAGCTTTAAAATAGCTTTTTAAAGCACCTTTGAAATTTTCTCATGCCAGGGGGCATTTTGGTAATTTGCCACCCCGCGAGGGGTGTTTTGGTAATTTTACGGTGTCAAGTTTTTCAGTCCAGAAATGTAAGTAAAACATATGAAATGTTGTTTTGAAGCTGGTTTGATGGGCGTTAGGGTGACAATGAACCCCCGGGGGCATTTCGGTAATTTGCCGCTCATCGGGGGCTATTTTGCTAACTGAACCAGCTTGAAAAATTTCCCGAATGATTTTTGGTTATAGGATAGGGGTGTAAGACACCCGGAAAGTTATTTTGTTCCAGTTGTTCTGAGATGTTTGTTGGGGCGATGGCTGTCAGGGGGTGTTTTGCATACGTAGCGGGGCGAAGGGGTTAACTGATACGGGGATCCTTGTAACTTTGCAGTGTAATTTAAAATATCAAGCCAGCGCGATTTCGCACGAAACTTTTATGAGAACCCTAGGGTGTTGGGAAGTTCCATTCCCAATGAATTCGGGCCATTCCGAAGCCGTTAGCTAATTTTTTGGCCGAACGGGCTTTTAAGCGCTCGATTCGGACATCGGTTCGGGATTTTTGGGCGAAAAGTCCGTAGAATACTTTTTAGATCAAGAATGAATTCGGGAAGCTTAAAATAACATTTCAATGCACTTTTGAGATTGTTCTGATGCCAGGGGCATTTTGGTAATTTGCCACCCCGCAAGGGGTGTTTTGCTAATTTTACGGTGTCAGTTTTTCAGTCCAAAAATGTAAGTAAAACATCTAAAAGGTTATTTTGAAGCTGGTTTGATGGGCGTTAGGGTGACAATGAACCCCCGGGGGCATTTCGGTAATTTACCCGCAATGACGGGGGCTATTTTGCTAACTGAACCAGCTTGAAAATTTTCTCGAATGATTTTTAGTTATAGGATAGGGGTGTAAAACACCCGGAAAGTTATTTTGTTCCAGTTGTTCTGAGATGTTTGTTGGGGCAATGGCTGCCAGGGGGTGTTTTGCATACGTAGCGGGGTAATTTTTGTTAACGCATCCCCTTTAAAATCTTCGGAGGAAATATTTGGTATATAATTGATGTGATACATTTAAAAAGTAGTAAGCAACGCGGTTTTGAGACTGCCGGTGGTGTAGCCGCCATATGGGGCGTTGGGGTGATAATGAACCCCCGGGGGAATTTCGGTAATTTGCCGCTCATCGGGGGCTATTTTGCTAATTTTACATTATACAAATTTGTGCTTAAAATAACTTTTAGTTCATGAAAGGGTGTGAGACACCTGAAAAGTTATTTTAAAGAGTAAATTCATGAAGCTTAAAATCCCGTTTCAAAGCTTAAAATCTCGTTTCCGAAAAAAGTTGTAATTTTTTTGTCACGTTTTTTTCGCTCATTGCACCTCAGGCACGCTAGTTAGCCCATTTGTAAGAATTTCGGCAAAAAACGGGACACATTATTTTTTGGGTTTTCCTAGGAAGGGCCTATTCGGCCACACTTTAAGGCCCAATTGATAACTTCCGAAAAAAGTTACATTTTTTTTTGTCACTTTTTTTTCTCTCATTGCACCTCATGCACGCTAGTTAGCCCATTTCTATGAATTTCGGCGAAAAGCGAGACGCGTAATTTTTTCGAATGCGTCATATGAAAGGTATATTCGCGCACATTTTAGCGCCAAATTCATAGCATGCGAAAAATTATGTACATTTCTTTTTGGTACAGTTTTTTGTAACATCACAGCAGCTAGCCACGCACGTCAGGATAATGGTAATGAAGGCGTCTAGCTTCATTCTTTTTCAGCTCCCAGGCTATCCTATACCTAAACGTCAAGGCATCCTTCCTAGTCCACGAGGAGTGTTTGAGCACTTCCGAGCGAGCAATGTAGTCCATGTACTTGAGGACGTAAATCCCGCAATCGTGACCGTTATATTACTTTGGTCGGTCCTTTATCATCACGACCGTCCAAGGGTCCCCCTGTGGCCGTTCGCACGCTAGAGAGAGGACAGTAGTCTGCATCCAACAATAAAAACGAGAATCAAGCCTATGAAACAAGAACAATACGTGTCTCGCGACGTATTTGTTCCTCGTTTAGTACCCACTCTTCAAGGTGCCTTGTGCTTTGAATTGTTTCCAAAACACTCCTATCGACACCGTCAAATACGTGCCTCGCGACGTGGTCATCGTCATCGTATAGGATTGATGTATCATGAGGTCCACGGCTGAAATTCATACCTCTAAGAACAAAATATAATTATAAACCAACTTAGCGTCCATAATATTTACATTCCAAAACTATAACTGGATCTTTAACCTAGCTTACCAACACATTAGCAATAGTCATTATTTCAATGTATTAAAACAAATTCTCACTTCCCACCACTCCGAACGCTTAATTACGCTAGTTCTCACTGAATTTAGCGCCAACGTGGTTATATAGCAATATACCCCCCTATGGCCCCTACACCCCCAACACCTCAAAACCGCTTTAAAGTCAAGTTTTTAAATGGGTCACGTCAATTATATACCAAATATATCAGGAAAAAATTTAAAGGGGCAAAGTTACCAAAACACCCGCTACTTATGCAAAATACCCCCTGGCAGTCATCGCCGGTGCGTCACAAGGTTCAGAACATCCGGAACAAAATAAGTTTTCGGGTGTCTCACACCCTTTCCTGAACTAAAAGTTATTTTAAGGTATGAATTTTAAGCTGGATCCTTCCTAGCAAAATAGCCCCCGATGAGCGATAAATTACCGAAATGCCCCTGAGGGTTCACTATCACCCCAACGCCCCCGAACCAGCTTCAAAACAACATTTCAGGTGGTTTACTTACATTTCTGGACTAAAAAGTCGTTTGAAAAACTTGGCGCGGGAAAATTACCAAAACACCCCTCGCGGGGTGGCAAATTACCAAAATGCCCCTGGCATCAGGAAAAATATCAAATAGCCTTAAAATGCTATTTTACGCCTCCTGAGTTAATTCTTGATCTAAAAAGTATTTTACGGATCTTTCGCACAAAAATCGCGAACCGGTGTCCGGATCGAGCGCTTAAAGGCCCGTTCGGCCAAAAAAATAGCTAACGGCTTCGGAATGGCGCGAATTCCTGAGGAATGGAACTTCCCAACATCCTAGGGTTCTCATAAAAGTTTTGCACGAAATCGCGCTAGCTTGGTATTTTAAATTAGACTGCGAAGTTACACGGTTTCCCATATCAGCTAGCCCCTTTACAGTCTTTGGAAAAATCTGAAATTTTTACCTGATACAGATCTTTTGAAAATACCTAGGGTCTTTGTTTTGCACTTTGGCAAAATCACGCTCTAGCTATTTTTTATAAATTCGTAAAAAAACTGTCTAATTAAGTTTTCACCTTTAGCGACAATTACGTTTCGTATTCACATTAAGCACACATAGTCATAGTGTTAAACCCTAGGAATACACATAGTGTTGAAAATTATTTCCTCCAGTTGTGTTACAACGTTCAGTTACCAAAATACCCTCGCTGAGCGACAAATTATCGAAATGCCCCCGGGGATTCATTATCACCCCTACGCGCGCCAAATCAGCTTCAAAACAACATTTCAGTTTTGTAATTACATTTCTGGACTAAAAAGTCCGTCGAAAAACTTAGCACTGTAAAATTACCGAAATACCCCTCTCGGGGCGACGAATTACATAAATGCCCCCTGGCATCGAAAAATATCAAAAGTGCTTCGAAATGCTATTTTAGGCTCCCTGAATTCATTCTTGACCTAAAAAGTATTTTACGGAGGTTTCACCCAAAAATCTCGAACCGGTTTCGGATCAAGCGCTTAAAGGGCCGTTCGGTCAAAAAAATAGGTAACGGCTTCGGAATGGCCCGAATTCCTGGGGAATGGAACTTCCCAACATCCTAGGGTTCTCATAAAATTTTTGCGCGAAATCGCGCTAGCTTGATATTTTAAAATACACTGCAGAATTACAAGGTTCCCCGTATCAGTTAACCCCTTTCCAGTCTTTGGAAAAATCTGAAATTTTTACCTGAGACAGATCCTTTAAGAATAACTAGGGTCTCTTTTTTGCATTTTGCCAAAATCTAGCTCTAGCTATTTTTTATAAATTCGTGAAAAACTGTCTATATTTGGCGCCCTAAAAAATCGCTATTTTGGAATCTATAAATGTAATACGCTGATTTGTATAAACCTAACATTGAATTATAAGGAAATTCAAAATACTTACTTGTTGTGACTTGATGTATTTAAAGAAAAATCTACCGATCTTCTAGCGGTTATCCACCGATCTTCTAGCGTAAAATTTTTTGGTTTGTATTGTTGTGGAGATTATGTAGGTGAGATATGAAGTACGAAGGAAGTTGGTAAAGATGATAGAGTGCAGAAGAAGGGTTCGGGGGAGGGGATTATAAAGAGAGAAAAGTGAGGAAGAGAGAAGAAAAAAGACAGAAAAAAAACTCGTGATTGAGAGGTCAAAGGCTGCGGCAAAAAAAAAAATTTGGCAGAAGGACAACACGTGGGGCATCATGGGGGAGGGGGGCATCACCCGGGGGCGCCACGTGGCAGGGCCATCACCCCCAACCGCGGGTTGTTTATGCGGTTGGGCCACGTGGCAAGTGGAGGGGCCGCCACGTGCCCAACCGCGGGTTGTATAAGCGGTTGGGCCACGTGGCAGGGGTGGGGGGACGCCACGTGGCAGGGGCCATCGCCCCAACCGCGTATACAACCCGCGGTTGGGGCACGTGGCATGGGTGGGGGACGCCACGTGGTAGGGGCCATCTCCCCAACCGCGTATACAACCCGCGGTTGGGGCACGTGGCATGGGTGGGGGACGCCACGTGGCAGGGTCCATGCCCCAACCGCGGGTTGTATACGCGGTTGGGCCACGTGGCAAGGGTGGGGGACGCCACGTGGCAGGGCCCATGGGGTTGGGCCACGTGGCAGGGGTGGGGGACGCCACGTGGCAGGCCAACCGCTGCTTCTTCATGCGGTTGGTGTCCTTTTTCTCCTTTTCCCCATTTTCTCGCCATTTTCTCACCATTTTCTCATGCCTTTTTTCCATCATTAATGCCTTTTTTCCATCATTAATGCAGTGTCAGGAAAACTTTTTCCCAACCGCTGCTCTTACCCGCGGTTCGGTGGAGAAATTGTTATTTCTCCACCGGTGGGTGTGGATCGGCCCCCTATATATATATATATATATATATATATATATATATATATATATATATATATATATATATATATATATATATATATATATATATATATATATATATATATATATATATATGGGTCGTGATCCATTGCTAGCGCTAGTAAGTTGTTAGCGCGATTTGGCCGTCCGCAACATAATGTAACTGACGATAATTTACCGTCCGCTACATTATGTTGCGGACGGTGAAAAAAATTACTGTTGTTGTTTTCTTCCTTCTTACCTTCTTAGGAAGAGTAATGTAGCTTTCTTTTCATGATAAAGCCTTCACATATTATAACTTAGATGCTTGCTTTCGGTTTGTAATTGGATACACTTTCCACATTTTCATTTCACATTTTTTCTACATTTCAAATGTTTTAAAGAAGTCCTCCTCATCAAGAGGCAAAAAAGAATTTGCGCGTTAATTATGAGCTTGCCAGCAATTGCAAACATTGGCATGCCCGGTAAGGCCATTTTAATCTGAAAAGAGAAAATGCAAAGAACGGGAAGTCATGTTCGAATTGGCGTAGCCAATAATGGCAGTGAACACAACGCTACCAACAATGGTGACGATGTTCTTCAGGAAAAACAAGAAATATTCAGGCCATTAGTTGTACGAATGATACTCATAATATAGCAAGTACCACCAATACTCATAATACTGGAAGCACCTGTAGTGGGAGTACTAGCAATAATATTAATACAAATACAGTAGGTGAAGAGATGGCAGTCAAAATGACTGAAGTGATTGGCAGAACTGATCCAACAATGGGCCACCTGATGAATGAAGCTAGTTCATTAACTCAGGCTCTAACTGCTATTCCATCTTAATGGATGATCATTTTGCACGGCCAAACTATGGATTTCAATAAGGCAGTCAATAATCAAGACAAGTCAACTTTCAAAGTAATGGAAGAAATGGAAAAGCTAGTAGAGGATAAGCACTCCATAGAAAGTGAAATAGTCAAAGATTTGTCTGGAGAATTTTATAAATGGACTTAATGTATTGCAAGACTAACGGATGTGAACTTGCAAAAGAAGAAAAATCGTTTAGATTACCATGATGACTCGGTGGATGTAGAAGTCTCTACTATCAATGGTTTGAGTTCAAATCATCTACTACGTGAGTCAGGATGGTTTGTACCCAATGCTGTCGATGACGAGATCTAGGGCCAAGCAGAAAGAATGCTGTGAAACCAACCAGTCAAAAAGGTCGCACGACATGGCCTAATAACATTTGATTACCAAAAAATGGTAATGAAAAATTTGTAGTGACCAAGGGAATGAGAGTGCTTAAACTCCTCTTACTGGGGTTGATTTTTCTTGGTTTGCCAACTTGCCATGATATTCTTTATTTTCACGGAGAGACACAGAAGATATGCACAATATTTAAAAATAGGAGTAAGGATCTCTGTAGCAAAAGGATTGCAAGGTAAAAAATTTCAACGGAAAGTGTTGAACACTATTTAGAAAGCTTTAAGGAATCAAAAAATCAGTGTCATTTTCAGATGCCAGAATGAGGGTTAGCAGATTTAGCTTTCAATCAATTAGATTTGGAGATTAGAATAAAATTTGAAGACATGAACTCAGAAATCGAAGAACTTTCTTCGAGAGTAGCAAGGTATGAGATGTTACTAAGAAAAGAGCTGCTTAAGAATAATTCATCGATGCGGACTTATTTTTAGAATCCTATCGCTTCTATAGAAGTGGATGTTATTGTAGCAAACCGTCTTGGAAAAAAATTTCCTTGCCTGAAAGGATTTTATGGAGTCACTATCTTATTTAATTAGAAAAAATAGGAAAAAAATAACGCCCCGAATTTTCAGAGCATTAATGTTAAATAATCATAGTCAGAAAAACCTTAAAATATCGAAATGTCTCCCAAAGTGGTCATTCAGAGCATGTACTAATTTAATCTCATAGATACATCAATAAATGCCTTAGCAGCCTAAACATTTATGTAATCCAAATTTCTTTGACACGGAGTTCCAAAACAAATTTCAAATCCACATAGGTCATCCTATTGTACCTTCTAAAAATAACCAAACTAATGCAAAACTAAACTACTAAATACTGACTCTGATATGAAATTTGCTAGCTCTCAATCACACAGTATTCAGTCCCCTTTTTACTGATTACCTGAGAGAAAAACAGTAAGGAAGTGAGCCAAATGCCCAGTAAGGTCGCTCAACGGACCAACCAAAAGGGATACAAAAAAAATATATATCTGAAGAACGAAATTTTGGAGGTACAAAACTCTAACGGAACAGATACGAGATAGAATTTTAAGTGCCAAAATATACTTTCGTAAAAAGACAGAATGTCAAAAGTACATCATTGTACAAAGACAGACGCTAGAGAACCATTCAGAATAAGGTCACACATGCCATCACTGACACATGAAACCAGGTTCAGAAAATAAGATCGCGATCTCTAACTCATCTCGTTGAGCTAGCTTACGTTCCAATCCACGTAGGTAAGTCAGAAACAGAAAAGTCACATGCACTGTGACATGGCTCATAAAGATTACCAATTAATACGTTCTATAAATTAGGCAAGACAAAAAAAATTGCATACACGATACAAACTGAATACTATATATATGTAACGGTCGACGACTCACGCTAAATACTATTTTTACGTTACACAACGTCAAGAAGTAAAAACATTACTTGACCTTTTTTAGCAATTCAAGTAGTGTGTCCAAAAATATTTCACAACACACTTGAATTTGAATATATACTGACCATAAGAAATACCCGAGTTTAATAGAAATAGAATCGCTAAAATTAGAGTTTGTATGAACTCAATATGACGAAAGAAAAACAATAATGAAGCTGTATTGGAGATTTGGAGGTATGTGGCTACAACCATCATGGTGAATTATAAGTACGAAAGGAGAGAGAGCTGAATTCACATGGGTA